>LLEY01000173.1:0-123016 GCA_001414485.1 Calycina herbarum | reverse complement strand
AATTGAGAAGGTCTAGCGGTGGATGAAAGAAGAGCTAAAAAAGTTACCTTTTATCCTGACTTCTAAGGAAGCGTTGATTAGGGAGATCCAAAGGCTTTGGG
The DNA here is from genome assembly GCA_001414485.1 of Calycina herbarum. Lineage (NCBI taxonomy): Eukaryota > Fungi > Ascomycota > Leotiomycetes > Helotiales > Pezizellaceae > Calycina > Calycina herbarum. The sequence goes on along the minus strand of LLEY01000173.1, from coordinate 122,915 downwards.
ATCTAGTAGATCCACGTGATTATAGGTGATATACTGAGCGATTAACTTATAAGTTAGAAGATGTTATCAAAGTTAAAGGATTAGCAACTATTCATTAATAATATATATAAGTTTTAAGGCAAAAGACTTGAAGTTAAATTATAATAGATTTTTAAGTAATAAGTGTCAATTTGGTGGGGTTCGCTTAGGTGTCCCACGAGTAATGGCCCCAACTCTTACAACTCAACCTTGCTTCCTCGGAAGCAAAAGTTTTATTCTACCATCCATTTTATTTATCCTTGCATCTTATGAAATCCACATCCTGTTCATTTTTTAAGCCCTTAAAAACTCCCTAAAAATTAAGTCCTCAAAATATATCCATCCTTCAACACCGTCTCGGTAAACGGCGGTTCCAACAAACTACTTACGCCCTTATAAATCAACCCACTAAATCCACCTTCTCCCCAATCAAACCAAATCTCCGACGTAATAGCACTATGCCTCAACCTCAAACGCCGTGTTTGATATCTACCTATCTTCATCCTTCCATCAGTCCATGAAAATGGTGATCCAAGATTCAAGACGCAGCATAGTCTGGCAACTTCTATCGAACCTTGGGACAGGTACCTGATAATGCGATCCTGTAGCTCAGCGGGAAGATTATGTATTGGGGTTTGAGGTGGTGAGGCGGCAGTGATATGGAGGAGAAAATCCAAGCCTCTCTCAGAAACCGACTCTGTGCCGTTGAGGAAAGGTTCGGGGCGTGTATATTCAATCGTCGAACCATCCGTCCGGCATAGTATGACATGACGAATTGATAAGATCAAGTAGTTTCTTAGCTCCTTCTTCTCTGTGGATATATGAGGTTCTAGGAGAAGAGTTCTTTGTGTCAAAGCTGCTTGATGTTCTCAGATCATCTCGAGGGCGTCCGAAGGGTTTTGGGATATCACAATCCACTCTCCATTGACAGCTACTATATTCGAATCTGAATGCTCCCGTTCTGGTAAACTGAGAGCTCCAAATACGGTACCTATTTCCCCAGGTCGCGAGTCACTGAATTCCTTGACTCGGAAATCTAGAGTGGCGATTTTGATAATAGCAACAGCAAGTTTTTGAAAGGCAATCTTATTGTACCGATTCCGAAGAACATGACGCCATTGGACATCGAAATCTTTGATCAATCGACTTATGAAGCCCCTGTTACGTTCCGAGGGTTCTATTGATGATTCCCAATGAGGTTGTGGAAAATCCGCCTCCATATCAAATATTGGCGGGGTTGGTGCCTCGCAGCTTTCGAAATCATATATACGATAATATAAATCTCACTCTTTCCCTTCCTCTTCCTTTCCATCTTACCACCCCTCTCCTTAATCTTACTCTATTCTCCTCTACTTTTCATAATATAAAACTCATACGCCTTCATCTCACCCCCATCTCCCGACCTCGAGTCCAGTTTCAAAATCACGATTCCTCCGTTTTCTGCTACTACATCGAAACCGTCGGATTCTGGAAATAAGAAGCGGAGGATGACGAGTAAGGCTCTTCGATAAAGAATAGCAGGCGGGTTTAAGGTTTTGTCGATTTGGCCGAGGTAGTGCGAGACATTGGGGGAGGTGAGGTAGGTTGGTGGGGGTTGGAGGGGTCGAGGCATCGAGAGAGAATCAAGATATCAAGATTTGTCTAGTGAGGTTCGGACGAGGGGACTTGAGACTTGAGACTTGAGATTGGAATAGAGATGAATGGAAAATAAGTCGTGTTTCTATAAGCGCTTTGCTAAGATTTTGAGTTGGGGATGTCCGGCGCTTAGATGGCGCTTGAAACAAAACAAAACAAAATATGTATGGAGCTGTGGGTCGGAGGAGCGAACTAGATGTGCTAAAAAGATGGAACGATTATAGTTGTACTCGTTTCATTCTTTTGATCGCATTCGGACAATGGACAGTAGACGAGAATGAAGATTCTACTTCATCTCGTCGCTCCTCGGAAATGGGAAATGGGAAATGGGAAATCCTAGACTTGGAAATCCAGAAAAAAGACCATGTTTTTGTTTTTGTTTTGGATATCACTGCCTAACCACTCCATTTTGAACACACGATCAAATAGAGCTCAATCGAATCACAAACTTCTCACTCCAACCTTGCATGCTTCGTGGGGAAACATCCCGTGTCAAAGCATGTGATATCCCACCCCACCACGGGTTGCAAAAATTAGTGGTGACTGTAGCCCCCTCCCTCGCCCTTTCCCTTTTTACAATTGTCCAAACACTTTTAGGAGAATAAAGATAAAATTAATATTATTACTCTAGTCGTTTAGGACAATGAGTTTTATTTTCCGAGTTTGGTTCACACTATTAGGGGAGCAGAGCAGAGAGAGGGATTCTACTCTTCGGTCAGTTACGAATTCCTACCTACACCCCCTGGTGCCACCAACTCGTCAATTGTCAGGTACAATTGTCAGGTACACCGCATGCTAGTGTACTATGCCGCATGCCGCAGTTCAATACAAGTATATAAAAAAAGAAAGAAAACCATAATGGCATTTTCTGCAGCCACAACTCCCGCAGCTCTCTGCAAAGAAAGTGTAGGAAAAAGTTGGAAAGTTGGCCCAGAACACGCAGTCTTTGTGTCGCGAACACGATGATCGACACGCAGCCTGCCAACTCCATCCTCATCCAACGTTATCTCAAAGCCTGATGCCTCCACTTGCAGAAACGCTACCAAGGTCCAGAGCGGGTGGCTTTTCTTAACCAAGTTGGAGCACTTACGAGGTGCGTGGAGAGTGCGTGGATTCGGGTTGACTCCATACCAATGAATATTAATATTTAAAAGAGTTGGACCAATGGGAAGGAAGAGAGGGAACATTTAACGCGTAAGGAACCTATGAGAGATGGGAAGGAGAGCACACACACCATATCAGTTCAAGGTACAGGGGAGAGGGGTTGAAGTGGGGAATCTGCAGAGGTTTGAATCAAAGCACACCGTCGTTTCCAAACATAATTTGTTACTTTTACCCCAGAGTCGACTGCTAGTGAGAAGTGATTGCATGAATATAAGATTAGAGGGATGACAGCTTCATGCGATGGTTTAAAGTGTGAATTCTAGTCGAGATCAGATGCTTGAGCTGAAGACGCGAACTTGACGCGAAAAGCGCGCGGTGCTTAAGCGAGACGCGTCAAGCTCATGCACAGATGAATGAAAAGGACGGAAACAGAAAGTGACAGTCAATTTCGTCGAATTATCTCGAATAGCATCGACGATTGACCGGATTGAGCGATTTGCCGCTGTTGGGCAGAGATAGCTTTGCCGCTCTCCAACGGCGATGGCGAGGGCTTTGACTGTGCCACGGGATTCCCCTCACTTGAATGCTACTGTAGTGCGTCGAAATCAATGCTGCTGAATCCAACATTCCATAGCAACGACTCTCCAATATCGTATCGTCAGCTACCATTGACCCCTCACTTCGTAAATGGAATGAGGGGATGGGAGGCATCAGCGGAAGGGTCAGCACTTTCTTCCCAACCTACCAACAAATGACCTGCCTTCAACGTGCTTGAACAGCCAGCTGCCGTGCTGATAGTGCTGATGCTGAAGCTGAAGCTAAAGCCAATTCTTGTACATGCAGCTTGCATATGCCTTGCTCCTGCTCCTGCTCGTTTGCCTCGTTTGTTGGTTCGTAGGTCGTTGGTGGTTCGCGTAGGGAGGGGGAGAGAGAGCTAGAGAGAGTAGAGAGAGGGAGAGAGAGAGCTAGAGAAGCACTTAGTCTTGTCTAGTCCCATCCTTCAGACCATCTACTCGCTGCGGGCCGTCTACCAGAGTTGACAAGTGGAAAGTCAATTGCCTAGCTCTCGCGGCTACAACATCCAATCTTCCGAAGCAGAGGAGAATCCACCCACCGCGCTTCAACCTGCCCACAGCAGTGCAGTGGCTACGTGCTGCCAAACTACTGCAACTCAAGCACCCTGATATCAACTCCCGCTTACAGCCTTGATAGCTACAGCCACGGCTACAGCTACAGCTACAGCCTGCGAACGCAAAGCCGCCAGTTCATCCATTCCTCCACTGATACTGCCAACACTGCACTCCAGCCCCATCAGCTCCCAATCCATAGATCTCTGCATGACTTTGGAACCGCAAGGAGTAGCAGGACAGCAAGACAAGCCAAAGAGAAGGGTGAATATCTTGACCTGATACACCAATAAAAGCCAGCGTCTTTTTTCCCACCTCCTGCTCCTCCTTCACCGCGATTCCAACCAATCCGGATTTGTGACGCGTTTCGGGCGTTGGATCCGATATCTCGAATTCACTCCTCCTCATTCACTTCTCATTCACTCTCATTCGCTTGCTGTCGATCTTTTTAGGCCAACGACACGCCACCCCTGAACTGCCCCCCAATTTCATCCCATTGGGTGCTGCACGTACCACTTTCTGCCCACCTTGCTCCTTCCTGCCCTCAACAGAGTGACTTTTCCTCCGGCTGCAGCGCACTGAAGTCCACTGGAGTCCCACCAGCGCATCTCGTTTTTCTCCTCCTCTTGCATCCATCTACAAACCACCGCCCGCCGACCCACCTTCTCCTCCTTCTCCTCCTCCACGCTCCTTTCCCACCAACACCCGTCCGACTTCCGACAAGGACGCTGTCCCTTCTTTTATTTACTTCGCCTTCTTTACTTTCAGTCCAAGTCCTTTGCGACACCATCACCCCTCTCGGAATTTCACTCGTCCGTGTCGCTCTCGAGGGAGTTTTGCGACAAGAAAAGAAACTTCAAGGGACAAAGGGAGAGGCGCCGTCCTGAATCAACCCTCAACCCTCAACTCACCCGACTCTCCACTCCCCAAGATCGAGAGATATCGAATCCTCCGACTTATAATTCCACAGCGTCTGCAGAAGCTCTGCGCTCTTCACTTCTCCGACCTCGATATTTCCGAATTGTCCTCTCTGCGCGACACAGCCCAGCCCCGACTCGAAAGCCTCGCGGTCGCAATTGCAACCGTCTTGCATCACCTCTCGTCACCTCTCGTCACCTCTCGTCCACTCGACCAGCCATCCAATTCGTTCCCACAACCAACAACACCACCTGGCAGAATAAATGAAGACGTCTTGAGCAAAGGAGCCACAAGAGCCGCAACATTCTTCGAACCTACAAACTATTGTGGGCTATCGATAAGATAATATCGCCACGCGGGTGCTGTCGATCTACCGTCTCATCGCGCTCAAGGCCCTTCCCTTCACCTTCGAGTCCGTCTCCGTCCTCCTTAATTCAATCCCCTTTACGATACCCCTTCACCCACGACCCTCACGAACATTACGAAAATACGTCCTTCCTTCGATTGGTCTCCGAGTAATTTATTGTACAATAATTTCCTGTGCTGCCTCTGGCATTCGCCTTCGTCCCCCAATCCCCTTGCTTCACGACAACAATACCCCACCGCATTCCAGTCGCGTCGTCATCCCGTCATAACAATGTTTTGTCAACAATCAAATGGGTCAACGACTCTTCCCCGAGATTTCCGTTTTCACCATGATGAAGTACCTACCACACCAGAGCCAATGAGTACCGAAGAACCGTCACAACCATCTCCTCCTCGACCAGCGCGATTAAGACTACGACGTAGGAATGTCTCGGGCGTACAAGCTTCGACGGAACAATTTCTAGCTTCAGTAGCTGCGGCAGACCTACCTGTACCCACGATCGAGTTGCCAGGAGTGAATGCATCAGAGGACTTGGAAATGACTGATAGTCAAGAAATCACAAACTCGGAATTACTTGCTCCACAACAATTGTCATACCTTGCTTCCTCTCCACCCAAGACACCAATTCCCGAATGCGCCATGGACGAGGTATCATTTCGACCTGACTGGTCTATGGATGATGATTATCTGCAAAGACCAGCATCCTCCCACTCCAACGCCTCGGATTGCTCCTACGACTCATTTTACAGCGGCAGCAGAGTATCACGTCCATCCGACGATGGTAGCTGTACTAGCCCAGACTCGGACGTCGAAGATCCTTTCCAATTCCCATCCGTCTCGAAAGGCAAAGCAAAAGCCTATATTGTTCGCGAGCCAGTCCAACAACCCGAGTTAAACCAAAACCTCAAGAGCAAGACTCGAAAGGATGCGCCATGGTCAAAGGCAATGAGCAGCCATCTGTGGTCGGTCTACCTTACATACCTTCAAGATCCCACTGTCACACCTTTCCGAATCGGCGCCAGTGCTGTACCACCAGAAGGAGTTTGCCATCGTGTTGCGAGAGAAGCGAGAAGAAGCTGGAAAGGCCCTCAAAATGCCAAAGCAAGCAGACTCGGTTCCATCTGGGGTCAATCAGACGAGAGAGGAAGTACCACACCAAAGGCTGAAGTGCTAAATGTCTACGTCGCATGGCCACATTCTAGCAGCGCAACCCGAAATCACCTACGAGAATTATGTAGAAATAAGGATACCAGTGCTGTTCGAGCACATCGCCATCTCCAATCGCGCAGTCCAACTCCTTTCACGAAAGCCGACTCACATGATTTGCCTCGACACAAGACTGCCGAAACCCCATCTTTTCCTACTTTCAACACCCAGGATATCTCCATCTCTTTGACTACCAGTACTTCCGTTACAATGCAGTCAAATGGACCTTTGGCCAGTCTTGCAAACGATGATCAATCTCTACCTACTCCAGAACACAGTTTCTGCTTGATCACCTCTCCAACAGAACCTACCAACATGAGCTTCTCTTTCGCATCACCAGCACAACCCTCCCCGCCTTCTGACCCCGTCGAACCTCGAATTTTGGCTATCAATAAGGACAAGGTCAACCAAAATCGAATCCTTGGGTCACCTTTCATGGCACGAACATATGGACCAAGTTCATCAAAATATTTAAAGTCCTCGCCTCCTCAAAAGAGCTCCGGCACCGTTGCTCCTCGTCTTCGATCACCTGTTCGCTTTGAAGGCTACCACCAGCGGTCCTTGCACGGTACTGCAAAGAGACGCGCTGATACCCTAGAAGAAGATCTCGCTTCCAATTCTGGTATTCTTCGGCCGAGTATCTTGGATCGTCAACTTTTTGGTTCTCCTATTGGTCACTCGAGACGTGTTAGAAGTCGCGGCTTCAGTCTAGGCGATGAGGCTCTTCGTCACCGTGCTCCCGTTGTATTCAATCGAACACCACCTACTTTTAACCTTGGCTGCAAAAAGCAACCACCAACCTCGGCCCCAACACCGTCACTTCTTCCAGCTCCCAAATTTGACCCACCTCGCCTCGGATCTCCATTCTCCCCATCGAACAACACATTCCCTCGTCGACTGAACCAAAATCCTCAAGCTACCATCAAGAGAGGTGCTTATGCGACCATGCATCAAAGTCGACACTCGATCGAGTCATTCGATTTTGGAGAAGGCCCAAGTCTACAAAGCCGACTTCAACGACTTGACGAGAAGCTCAAGGAGATTCGCGAACGAGAAGAAGCTGCGAAGAGATGAAGGTGCTGGATCATTGAAATCTCTCTTACACCACAAAAACCCGACCATAGAACAAGAACTATGTGGAGGTTTCTTCTTTCTAAAAGCTTGCATAATTTTCTTCACTGCATACTTGTTACATTTTTTGCGCATATTGCATATTTCTGCATATTACAGTGCTGCATTTGAGAGAGGTGCTATTGAGCAGATACAACACAAAATTGTTTCACTTCTTTTACAATACCTTCTTTTTTTTTTCGACTTGCCGACTTCCGACAACTTCTTTCTGTACTCCATCATGAGAGATGCTTGGGGGGATTCACAGGACCCTTTGCTATTTACTTTCACTTCTTGTTGTTACTGAGTGCTTTACCTTTCTTGAAGCTCTTTGGTGCTACCTTTTTTCGATTCGATTCTTTTTGTCCTACTTTTTCAGGCACATAGTTTGGTGATGGATTTTCTCATCTGGATCAATTTTTTTGAGCCTGGATATTGAGATTTGGATGGGATGGATGACACCTTTACGACCTGTAACGAATTTGAAGATATTGGGGGGGGGGGGGGGGGTTCAACTGGACCATGGGACCATGGTGTTTAATGGCGTTGAGTGGGGGAAACTATTTGTGAATTGAAATGGCGTTGGTGGATCCTGTGGATGATGTTTCTTTCTTTTATTTCCTTATTCTCTTCTTTCTTTTTCTCTCTTTGTTTCCTTGGGCGCAAAAATAACGATGACTTTATGATGAATATATGATTATGAGATGTGAGGTGGGGAGTGTAGTGGAGGGGGAGGGGGAAATTTGTGTAAGGGGAGAGGGGCGGGGTGGGGGAGCGGATGAGAGATACCAAGATGCGAGAACCCTTTCAATTGAGAAAATTATATGAACAAACAAAGACAAACATCTCTGACTTTTGTGAATTTCCGCACCATCCTTGGATGTGATTGAAAGCCTGATTGAAATAAAGTACAACCATAAAAAAAAGGGAGGGGAAGGATGGGGGTTGAGTGAGTGGTTGAGTGAGGTAGGTGTGTTGGGAAATGGTAGGTGGAAGGGAAGATTTTTGACTTGGTGAAAAATTTTGGGATCTATGAAAATTTGTTTCGCTTTTCATATACCCAGCGACCCTCTTTCGTTTTCGTGGGTGTGGGTAAATGTTCGTCGCGAGATTTGGGGGGCCGATGAATTGGTTTTGTGTGTGGGTGGGTATTGACCCCCCCCTCTGCTATACAAAAGGTGGTGTGAAAAAGGCCGCACTTGGAGAAAAAGCAACCACGAGAGATAAAGAAGAGAGAAGATGTAGTGTGGTAGCTGCGATCGATGTCTGTTAGGTAATAGCATAGATGTAAATTAGAGACGTGCCATCTCTTCTATATAGTAGGTTCCCGACGCTCTCTACCTAGTTGCATCGTGGTGGCACGCGGTCGAGGTAAGACAGGAGCGAACTTCAGCCCCGAATTGAGGGAGAGGGTAGGTAAGTAGAGAACGAGGTAGACACGAATTCGTAAAAGAGGAAGGAATGAATGAATGATCTTGACTAGATAACTATAACTACAAGAATAGGTACTAACTAACTAACTAGTCTTCTAAGTCTCGCGCGCGAATCTTCCTTGGTACATGTAGCTTTTGAGAAGGGTTAACCTCCAGTCGTAAGGTAGGTAGGTCGAGAGATAGCCCTGCCCTGCCCTTCCCTGCCCTGGTGGGGACTTGATCTAAGGTAATCAATCAATTAATCACCTCCGCTTCGTAGAGAGGGAGTGACTTTACTTGATGAGAAATCTCTTAGATGTTAAAGTGATTCGTGGTTACTTCTTTTCTCTTACTACCTTTGTTACTATGGTTTTTATCTCTCTTAGTATATACTCGGTAATCCCCCTTCTATAGATTCCTAAAAGCCTCTTATATATAACTTTTTTTCTTCTTTTTTTAATTTTTTATAGAGGTTTGAGGTTAAGTCGTTCCCGCCTTCCCAGCGTACTGTTGACACTACACACACTCTTGAATATCTAATTCTAGTACTCAGGGCAGCTCCTTCCCTCTTACCTCGAACCTCTTATCCGATCGAGTTAGTCCTCTGAGAATTCTTCTTTTCCAGCGTCGTTATCATGCTCTCTTGTGTTTCCAGTGATAGTGATTAATAGATTTAGAGAGAGAGAGATTAAAAGAGAACGAAAGAATAAAAAAATTGGAAAAGGTATTTTAGACCTTTGATAGTAGTAGTCTTAGCTATATAATTCTCAAGTATCGCGAATCTTTGTGTTGTGTTACTGCTATATATCGCTAAAGAACATAAGGATGTCTGCTGAAGAAAAAGTGTAGTAACTGGTAGGTGACATATAAATAGCTCTGGTTAGACTTATATAAAATATATAGCTATTAGTAGATCACCTACAAATAGCGGAAAAATTACGAAAACAAAATTCAAGAATAATATTTTACTTATTTTGTATGATTTAAGCCATTTCCCATTGAATAAAGAAACTATACTATGTTATGTACTCTCTATAATCTAGACCTTGTTTCCGCCTTTCTATCCAGCCTCTGAATTTAGCGAGATAGAGAGTTCTGTAATCACCCATCTACCCTCAGATCCAGTCTGAAATTTCTTTCAGTTCTTAATTTATCTAGCTAAACATTCAAACGCCAATGCTACAGCGTTCTCGTTATCAATAAATGTTGTGAGCATAGGGCCTCGAAGTGGAATCGAGAAACGAGAGCTCTCTTGTCGATTATAGGAAATTCCGTTCTTCTAGAGTAGTATATTGTTGTAGTTGTGAACTTGAGGTAGAATATAGAGGTAGCAGAAGTTCAAGAAGCCCGGCGGAGAAAGATAGTAAGCGGAGTTTGTTTCTATTTCTAGATAACTGTGGTCATCGGGTTATAGATGAGTATAAGGAATATCTCGCCTCCCCTTTATCGAGAGAGAGGATGATAGAACTGGGGTTGTTGAAGAGGAGCTAAAGCTGAAATAAAAGAATGACTTCTAAGAAAAACAAATCAAGAGATATGTTAATTTCAGTACATTCAGATTTATATTAGACAAGTGAAAAGGTAATAAAGATCGGCTGTGTTTTTGAATAGGGGTATAATATCAACACACTTTAAAAAACAGATCACAGAAATCCATCATCATAGTAACAAAACGACCAAAACCCCACACATGCCAACAACCAAGCTACTACTAAGCACGCTTGACACAAGCCCACTCGAAATCTGAGTTGAAGGCGTAGCAGTACTTCCCGAAGTCGTCGAGCTCGATGAATTATTCTTTGACCCGGATGAAAGGCTTCCAGTGCTCGAAGCAATAGCAGCTGAAGCAGAGACTGTAGCAGTCTTAGATTGGGCACTACTACTGGCAACGAGAGTAGTACCTTCTGACTTTGTGGCGACTTTACTAGCAGATCCATTTCCTGAGTTCCCGGACGAGCTTCCTGATGCTTTCGCTGCAGTGGTCGTCGAGCTAGAAACGACGAGATTTGCGGATGATGCTACGGATGGAGCGACTGTAGGTGCTACCACGGTACTGCTTGCCACGACAGCGGATGTGACAATAGCTGTTGCTGCGTTAAGCCAGTTTGATACCACACATTGAGATGCAAGTTTATTGTCGACAAATTTTCCGTTTGATTTTGTTGGTGTTAAGCTGAGTGTGTATGATGTCGCGAAACTGCCCGCCGCCCAGGCGATGATACCCATGAATACATCCGAATTCTGGTTTATGAATGTATTTTGGGCGCAAAAAGCTGTGAAGCACTTTCGAAATGTTAGAATAAAATTTCCTTCTTTCAAGGGTTGGTGAAATACTTACGGAATCAGTACTACCAGCACCCGTCTCGCTCACGATGGCCTGTCTACTGTTCTCTCTCAAGAATTGAGCGACACTTGTGAAGGCCTCAATATTATCCGTGGTACACTCTGCATGATTTCCAGAGTTATCGGAATCGAGATATTTGTGAATATCCATCAACAATCCGGTAATAGTTCCATCAGGATTCTTAACCGTAAGCAAAGCAGCTCCACTCCCTCCACTAACAAAAGTCGCAGCGCTCGTAAAATTGTTTCCTGGCAAGAGAATCATCTGCGAAGTTGCGCCAGCATTTCGAATTGCCATGACTGCTGCTTGACAAGATGCCGCCCACGCAGTGATATCCACATCATGCGGCTCGTTCATCAACCCGAAAATAACTTTTGTGCTCGACTTGTATTTCGTTGCCAGTTGTGTCCAGAGATCTGCAAATTGCGCATCGGTTGGTCCTCCGTCCTGTCCAATTATTTTCCCATTCCATCGCGCGAAATTGTGTACGTCTATAGCACAGTATGCGCCTGTTGCGAGACAAGCTTGCATTAACTGATCGTATTTTCCGAAGTTGGTCGAATCAAGGGTCCCACCGAGTTTATTATTGACTAGAAATTGCCACGATACAGCTGCTTTTGGTTAACAGTGACTTCGATGGGACAATTGGTAAGACCTACGAAGTCGGAAAATGTTCAATTGGTCGTCCTTAACGAAATGTTGCATTTGTCCGGGTCCGTCACTCAACGGAGGACTAGCTGACCCTGTTGGGCATGTTCCATCGATTAAGCATCCGAATTCGAAGCCTGCGATATTAATTCCCTGAGCCTATGTCAATACATTATCTCAGGTCCGCCGCAGAAGCAGGCGTGTATACCATAAATTGCACTTTGGCTGCTGCCAAAGCCGCCCCTCCAAGAATAACGAGTGATTTGAAAAGCATAATAACGACTGTGAAAAAAGAATGTAATTGTTTATAGAAATAAAAAGAGGGCTAGACCAGAGTAAGAAAACAGAACGACGACGATGAAAATCAGAACAAGAAGAGAAAGTTGAACATGTTCAAGGCGCATACATCACATCTTATGCGGCTTGCCGTGGGTAGGAGTGTTTTGCATGCTGGCGCCCTGGACCTTTGCTGATCAAACCTGGCGAACCTTACCATCTCATGATTTGCATGATATATATTCAGGCCGAATCAGATGAACGGGGTGGAATGCTTAACGTTGTTGTGGTGGAGTTGGGTTTGATACGAGGTTTCAGAAATCCATCCATGATGCGACCCGTCAGGAGGACAGACACGTGATGAGTCCGAAGCTGTCCCGATGGAATCAAGGGACGCGATAAAAATTGTTGACGCCTCCTACTTTTTATCCTTTTTGTACCCCAAAATATCAATACATCTCCGGAATATCATTTCTAGGTATATGCGCTCCAGTAGAGTAGAAAGAGTAAGTAAATTCAGTAGGCAGAGCCCTGAGGAGCGCATTAACTGGCTGCTGAGTCAGTACTGTGACATCATAGACTCGTATTAACATCAACTTCACAAAGGCTTCATTCTTGCCAGAAAGATTGATCTCGAGATACCAAGCCGGAACAGGGGAAAGCGAAATTTACTCGACCGTCATATCATACCTTTCATGCCCTAGACTGGCGAATTTGAGATTTATCTATTTCCGAGAGTCCGGAGGCAACGAGATCTGGACATTTAAGAGAATCGCCATCCTACGGTTCCTACCTCTCGACTGTACAGTAGCGGATTTTCTATTCGTACCTAATGTCGAAATAGAATGCCACGATATCACGACGATTTTGAGCTAGAGCCTTACGACGAGGAGGCATTTTACCGCCCGGAAGACTCAGAACCAGACCCCGACGCCCCTCTTCCATTTCTCGAGACTGATAGCGACCATTCTGAAAGGCTGGAAAGACAAAACGCCATACAACCGAGGTGGCTACAGCATACTCCAAGAACATTTCGAACTTGGCTCGAACGAGCTACACGCAAGGGCAGGAGCAAGATGGCAAGCATACGGCCAAGATGGATGGATGAGGATCAATTTCAAACTCTTTGGCAACGAGCAGAGAGCGCAGCAGAGCTGTTAAAACCAAGGCTCACTGTGGGATACATAGTCTTCACTATTGTAGCTCTTTATGTCCTTTACTGCTATATCGTCGGGTCACCTCTTTTTGCTTCAAAATTGCCAAAGTATACCGGCCAGCACGGCGTGGGCACTGTAGACATCGAAGTCCCGGTCCAAGAGCCACGAAAGATCAATAGCGCAGTTTATAAAGACGGCAAACCTGCCTTTGAACTCGATACAGTACTTTTCACCCTTTACTACCCCGCAGACAAAGAAGTCAAGAGCTCCAAATCTCCCCACAAGTGGTTTCCAAGGCCAATCAGCATCATAGCAGAAGGATATGCTACGGCAGCGCACTTCAATAACTTCTTTGGGAGGCGTCTATTTACTTTTGCGCTCTGGGGACTGGCAAGCAGTATTGACATTCCTGCAAAGGTTGACGTGCCTCTGCTCCCCGACTCCAAACAAGAGGAGGATGACACGGATGCGGAGGAGCTACAGCAATATCCGGTAGTCGTGCTATCTCATGGTGATGTGAGCTCTCGGACGGACTACACTGCTTACTGTGGCGAACTTGCAAGCCGAGGGGTAGTCGTCGCAGCGATTGAGCATAGAGATGGTAGTTGTCCGGGATCGATAGTACACTTACCTGGCGGGGAGAAGAAGAATGTGTTCTTGTCTAGAGCGGATCAACTGCGAGACTCAAAGGAGTCGGACGACGAAATATCCAATGACGATTGGAGGTTCCAGAAGCTCGAATTCCGGGATGCAGAAATACAAGAGACCATTGCTGTGTTGCAAGATCTAAATGCTGGTAAAGGAGAGACAATACTCAAAGCGAACTATCGGAATGAGGGACAAGGTCTGGGGGATTGGAAAAACCGATTGGACTTCTCGCATGTTGCCATTGCTGGGCACTCATTTGGAGCAACAGGCGCATTGCAAGCTCTGCAGACCGCCAACAAAACCGCCAACTCAACGATTGATGTGGAAAAGGGGCCTAATCCTGCCATCGGAGGCATCATTTTTGATCCTGGCAAATCTTCCGGGCGTCTTAATACAGACATCAATGTACCGCTTTTGATAGTACATTCCGATTCCTGGTCAAAAGTGCATACAATCTTCTACGATCGGCCGCATTTCGATACTGTCCGGGATATTGCTCTAGATGTTCTTCAACGTGTTGGAGCAACTTGGTTCATGACCTCGATGAAAACGTCTCATCCGAGTATCACGGATGCACCTCTCATCGAACCCTTACTTTTGTCCTGGACCACTGGAGCGACGATTAACGTTAAGGATGGTTTGAGAGAATATGTGAGGGTTAGCATGGAGTTTTTGCAATTTCTGAAGGACGGTAGTAGAACAGGTGTTCTCGATGTAGGTGTTACTCATGAACATTATGGGAATGATTCGAGGACGGATGAACAGAAGAGAAGTATGGAGAAGGGGATTACCAAGTTCTGGGAAGTTCATGTTGCGCCGCCAGCTGTATTTGCTGATGGTGATATGAACTGAGAGATGATTTTGAGTTATCTTGTACGATGGATTTGATTTATTATGCGTAACCAATTAAGAATATTGCTCATGCGAATAACACCAATCGGCCCGGGTTCATCCCGACCGGTGATCGGGGTGATCGGAGGGATTCCGGAATATTTAGTGCCGCTTTTCCGATCGAAATGAAGCTCCACGCAATTAGGAAGGAGCGACCACATTGTTTTATTGACTTTGTGCATCATGGGCAGACCATTGGATGTCAGGACTCGGGGTAGTCGCCATCTCAAATCTTCATCATGGATGAAACCCTCAAGCTACGAATTGAAGCTGTCGAAGGTGTCGCCACCGCATGCACCACCACCGTCCGAACGTCCCTTCGTGATACATGGCTCATGAACCCAGAGCCCAAAGGATTTCAGAGGGGCTCAACACCCGAGGACCTCCGTTCATGAGTGAGTATATAGTGAACTCGAGCCCTTGGTTTTAAGATACGAATTCTCTCAGCCAGCAGGCCTTCATAACCTCGTTTCCGGTCATGATGTTCTTTTTCGAAGCCCTTTTTGCCACCTCCTCTTTTGCAGCAATCGTGGCAGCACAGTCAACCGTGAGCAAAACTCTCTGCGCCGGGAAGAACTATACCTACAATTCTCTGGCTGGATTTGGACTAGTACCATCGAATGCACGCGATAAATTTGGGGATACGCTGGGAGGCTTTGGTTCAGCCATTGCTTTTGATCGAGCTCAGTGGGTTAAGCTCCCAAATGGTAGTTATACCGGGGTTATGTATGCTTTGCCTGATCGAGGATGGTAAGTGCCGGTTGTTTTTTCTTTACGAGCTAGCCTTGTATTTGAGTTGTCAAAAATCATGACATGGACAAGTAATAATTGAGGGGTTTCTCTTCTTATCAGACGCCCAGGCATTGCCTCCCGGCACCCTTTTATCTTATAGTACAAACTATTTCCGGTCATTTCTAGCTGTTAATCGAGAATTTTTAGTGGAATTAGGAAATTGATCCCCTATTTCTTCCAAACTTTCTTGAAAAATACACTTAGACTGTTTCGTACAATTCTTGGTCAAGCAGGTGACAGAGCAATGACCAAATCTCTTGCAACATTTGTAGTAATGATTTTGTACTAATTTATTTTAGGAACACACAAGGTACACTAAACTTCCAAGCAAGAGTTCACAAATTCGGCATAGCCTTCACACCTTCGCCAAACGCAACAGTCAATAATCCTTCGGGTGACAATCTGATCATTACCTATCAAGACTCTACCCTTCTTTTCGCTCCTGACGGGACCACTCCAACGACAGGTTTGGATGCAGATGTGAGCGGCCATATTACCTATCCTGGATTTCCGGACTTGCCTGCTGCAACATTTTCGGGTGACGGTTGGGGAGGTTCTGGTCCAGGCGGGAAAGCCATTGCCATTGATGCTGAGGGTCTCGCTCTTGCCCCTGGCGGTGGCTTCTATCTGTCCGACGAATATGGACCCTACGTGTATCGGTTCGATACAGCTGGTAAAATGGTAAATGCCATTCGACCCAATGACGCTAGTATGTAGTTTAGTATACATTTTTGAAGTTTAAACTAATTCAATCTAGTAATACCTATGCGAAATGGCGAAGAGTCTTTTTCAGCCAGTGCGGAGGATAACCCAACGGGTCGTAACAATAACAAGGGATTTGAGGGCATGGGTATTTCTGCAGATGGAAAATCATTGTCTATTCTGCTCCAGGCTGCAGCCAACCAGGAAGGAGGTCTTAAAAAATCAAATCGCCGTTACTCTCGACTTGTCAAGTACAACATTACTGACCCTTCAAAACCTGTCTACACCAATGAGTATGTTGTTCCACTTCCATTCACAACAAGTGAAAATTCAGAAGTTGCCGGTCAGTCCGAGATCTTCAATATCCAAGGTGGAAACTTTTTCATTCTCTCGCGAGACTCCGGGGCGGGCTATGGTCAGGAAGATTCAACTTCCATCTACCGTCATATTGATGTCTTCAATGTAGACTTGGCGACGGACATCAAAGGGACCACTTATGATTGCACCACTTGCAATATTGCAAGCTCCAAAGGTGTCTTAAAAACTGGGATCACACCCGCAGAATACTGCGCATTCATCGACTTCAATCTCAACACTCAGCTTAACCGGTTCGGTGTTCACAACGGCGGAGATCAAGACTCTAGGCTCCTGAATGAGAAGTGGGAAAGTATTGGAATGGTTCCTGTCGATGGCCTAATTGGGGCGGATAACGAGTGGTTTGTTTTCAGCGTCAGCGACAATGACTTCATTACGCAGGATGGCTATATGCATGGAGGTCTACAGCCGTATTCTGATCCATCTGGCTTCAATCTTGACAGCCAGGCACTTGTTTTCAAGATCACATTACCGGAAAATTGAGTGCAGTTTCCGAGAGATGCTTGAATGAAAATTCAGATGGGAGTAATGCGGGGAGTGCAAAGGGGTCTAGTCCACTTCCTCTTAAGATATCATTCGGAGGGGGCAATATTCCTTGCTAGATGCAATAATGAAGAAACCTTGACGAGCTGAATTCCTGTTTGGATACCGAGCCATTTTTTCCTTTCAAAGCCTTGATTGACTGAGTAGCTTGGGCCGCTTTCGAGTGGCACTCTATAGTACGGAAAACATTTCTCGACACGTTGCTCAACCACAGGCTCAAAAGCTTCTTTCTATTGTACGCCGTCATCGTACATCTGTCAATATTCCAAATCTTTACCCCCAAAGGCTTTCACGTTTTCTGACTTGGTATTCCAACAAATGCTTACTTCTGCGCCATCGGCCCATCAACCGCTACAGTACCGTTTCCACGAGCAGCCGCTTCCACGCTATTGAGTCTGTTGTGCAACTGTCTGAGTGTATTGTCAAGGATCATACACCCGCATACACGCTTGATGGAAGTAAGTGAACCCCTCTCCATATGATGAGAAAATTCTTAAATTCGGTAGCCAAATTTTTATATCTTCTCCTATCTGCCTTTACACAAGTGGAGTACTGCCAATTTACATCGAAATGAGAAATTCCAACAATTATACAAGCCTCACTACCCGAAACTGGGGAATTCTTCGAGTCATTGGAACGAATACGCCGGATATTTTTTTCTGCAAAGCGGTAGTGGCTCTGGCTATAACCGTGGACCATGTACCAATGCTCCATTAACCAATCTCTCTGCCTACAGGTCCCGACGTCAACGTCAAGAGTGACCCGCGTGGCCCCCATCCTGCAGATTTTTCTTTTAGCGTACATTTTTGGGTAAATCGCACACCAAAGAACGCCATTTTCTGCAGCTATACAAGAGCCTAATTCTGTCGTTCTCTCAAAGCGGTTGCCAAGTATGCAAGAAGAAAGCTTTTGGTGGATGACTTAGGCGAGTTTAAAGTCCACTGCAAGCCATCAAGCGGGGATGCCGGACTGTCGTACAGTAACGCCTGTGTGCCGATTTTGTGCCTGTCATATTACTTTCGGTTAGAGTTGGGCGCATGTTTGTCAAAATTATCGTTTCTTCAAAAACAACTTAGACAAGTGAATGAATTGAACTTGAGTGCGGAGAAGAATCCCCGAAGTCTGGGAATTACCCAGTACCTTGTACCTTCATTACGTGCAGCGAAAATCGATCCCCTAAATGTCCCCGGATTTATTTTCTCCGTAATGGTAACTTCTCTCACTGGTCAGAGAGAGGGAGATCATGAATAGCATAGTATGCCAAGTCCGGGGTAATACGACGTTTGTGAGGTTCAGCCAAAAAGTAGCATGGGATTTGTTACGAATGCCATGCCTCTTACTAAAGAGAAATGGCGGGGAAGCGGGCTGAAGGTGCATATAACCTGATTCCCATTCCTGTTCCGGTAGTTTGGTAGCCCGATCTGGGAATGATCGTCGGGTCGCTTACGGGGAAGGGTCCTCCTATTGAATCCTGTACAACCGAGAACTGGGATTCATATGTGGTTTTCTGCAGAGTGACGATCGAGTGTATATGTATATGTTGCGTTGCCCCAACCTTTTGTTTACCCGGGACTTTGGACAATTCTAGATTCTGTTGAAAGTCTCGGCCCGTCTTCTCCTCAGACTTCTCTCCACCTGAGCAGAATGATTACTTTGGAATTGAGATGGATCGATACTACTACACAACTATACCATGTACGAACGTTCTGTGCTGCCTAGAATCCCGAGGGAACTTTGTTGACCAGACATCGGTTAACTTTGGTCCACCATTCTATTCTTGAGCCTTTCGCATTTCGCCTCGCGTAGATGTGCGTCTCTGCATTCGATATTCCCCTCTTCAACCACGGCGATAATACCAATTTCATCAAAAGTCACGCCATAAAACTGCTTCTCTAGAGTACCATTCAATTTACTCACCTCCTTCTTCCGGCTTGGGATGCGAAAAATCAATAGACGCGAGGAATCGAACGAATCATCTGAAGACTCGATCCCATGATGTTTCCAAGGCAGCGATCTTTTGAGGACGGAAGATCGAGTGAGAAGGAGGTGAATGAGGCGGAGATGAAGAGAATTGGAGGCTTGGGGGTTGAGGAATTTGTATAAATATCTGAAGAAAGTCCTTTGATCTCGTCATTTCAAGACATCATCACAACATTCTTACAGCTTCTACAGTTGCAGCCTTCACCTTTCAACTATAAAGCCAACAAGCTTCCTCCTTCCTAACTTCAATATGCGCGCTTCGGTTCTTGCACTTCTCGTTGCGGCTTTTGCTGTTAACACTATCGCTGCTCCCACTGGTGTAAGTTCCTTCCGATACACCACACGCTTCAACTCTTCAACCCTTCTACACACCTCACCATATCTTCCTCACTTTACATTTCATCCATTCTTTCTCTCATAACTAAAGCAACGCAGGACAACACCGAGCCCCAAAACTCCTGCCCATCAGCCCCCTCCCCAACCGGCGGTTCAGGCTCAGGCGGAGACACTCCAACTCCAACCGGTGGATCCGGTGGCACTGAACCAACTGGAACCCCAACAGGAGGTTCAGGAACTCCAACTGGGGGCTCCGGATCTACCCCCACAGCTTACCCAGCTGATTGCACATACACGTGTTCCCGACCAGCTGTTGCCGCTGTCTTGAATTGTGTCAACGTTTTGACGGGCTTGGGTGTTGATGTCCCCATTTCCGCTTTGAATCCCCCAACTCCTAAGGAGAAGAGAACTGGTCCTGGTCAGTCATCCTGTTTGGTGTTTAAATTGACGATGACTGACGGTTTTACTTTTAACAGCTCCAGTTCCAGGTAATCAAAATTATTGCTGCAAGACCTCCCTCTCGGTTGTTAGCGCTTTGACTTGTGTTGATATTGCGTCTGGATCTCAGATCAGCATTCCTATTAGCTTGTTGAATGGATAAAATTGACCTTTCCTTGCTTTCTCGGACGCCGCAGCCTTTGTGGCGACTTGGGGTTGATGAGTTGAAGGGGGATGGGGATTGGTTTGAGGAGGGGCTGAAGATTCGAACTCTAGGGAGGCGCTCGTTTAAGTGTGTTTGTTGTTGCTTGTTGTTTTCCTTAGTGACTTGATGGTTGTTGGTGGTGGAAAAGAGGTTGTAGTAAAGGATGTAGGCAGTAGTTGCTTGGTGGTGTCTCCTAATGAATACGAACTCTTTTTGCTGAATTCTCCTCCCCTCTCCATCTGCCTCCCACAACGATCGCAATCTCCAACCAGAAATGTTGTAGACAAAATAGCATCAAAAAGCACCACCAAAACCACTCAGTCGTCCCGCCCTTCCCGCACCCCAACCCCCTCAGTTCATGACCAGGGTAGGGGTAGCTGCAAGACATATATCCATTGGTTCTCCATCCCTCATTAAACGCGGGAAAGCATATCATTGGTAAAAAAATATGCAGTAAGATGGCAGGGCATAATGTAACGCAAACTTGAGATATTTGCGGGGTCATATTCTCGTACATCAAATATTAACAGCGACAACTCCCCTCGTAAAACCTCATAATCGCCGATGATGGATTTAAAATCAATCAAAATCCCGACAGACGAAACATGAAGAGAACGATAGGAAGATGTGTTCATTCCAGGAAGTCGATACGGATCGAGAGAGTTAGGATGTATAAGTAGAAGAGTATTTCCCTTTGTTGATGCATGAGAAATCAATACAAACGTATGCCTCACTTCAAGTTCAAACCACGATTCCGATTCTCTTAAAACCCGTACAACAGATAGAAGCGAAAATGACCGAGACACCAATCCCAATCGTTCTTGTCGGGAAAACACCCCCAATCGCAAAAGTAGTCATCGAGCTTTTGAAACCAGAGTATGAAGGTATGCTTTCTTCTCTCTCTTCTTCTCCTTCTTCCTCTCTCCCCCCCTCGCGCCTTCTTTCCTGCCCCTCTCCCCCAACCCAACAACTTTAAAAAAACTAACCATTCATTGCACAGTAATCTATACCCTCCTAGCCCTCCCACCCTCCCAAACAGCCCTCGAAATCACCTCCATCCTCACCTCCACCCCTCTTCCCCTTCCCTCCCCCACATCCGAACAACTAGGCACAAAGAACTATACCCGTCCACCCGTCGCAATTTTGCTTGGTGGAAAATATGAGGATGAGTTGTTTGAGGAGATATATAGAAATAGCAAGGAAGATGGGAAGAAAGATGGAGATAATCGGAGAAGAACTCCGTTTTTGAGATGTGATTTGAGTAAGGAAGCTCCGCCTATTGGACCGGGGTATGCGGAGGTTATGGTGCAGAGAATTAAGGGGGTGCTTGGAGAGTTGGTTGAGAAGGGGGGTTTAGGTGAGAATGACGAGGATGTGGTTTGGTACTAGTGCGATTCTGTAAGGAGGGGAGGGATAGATGGTGAGATGAGGTCGAGTTCTCCATTCATTCATAACCATTCATTCAATACATCTATCAATCAATCATTACCCACATCTTAATCCTCTTCCTAACGCGATACAAAAAAAGCACACACAGACGCCCACAACATCATGGTATCCCTCAAACTAAGCTAACCCGGTAACCCGACGAATACTCCTTCTCGCCCCCTCCCCGACAACCATGACACTCCCCTCCTGCTCCAACCCCCTAATCGCCTCCGCAAACTCATTAGCCTCAATACTCAAACTACTCTGCTCCCCCAATCGTCTCACAACCTCCGAATACCTAGCCGCCTGTCCCTGTCTCGTCATCTCATCCAACAGAGTCAAAACAGCAGTCTTCAAATCGGCCTTTCGACGTCTCTCACTAGCACTAGTACCCTCAGTCAAAAGACTCATGTCAATCAATCCAGTTCGTGCGTCGGTAGCTGCTTGTTTCAAGGCACTCTTAATGAGACGAACTGCTTCTTGGACATCTTCTGCGGTGACGGTTTCGGAGAGACGCATTTTTGCGTGGGCTTCGGCGAGACGGATCATGGATTCTAGTTGTCTGGTGGTAGCCGTGATTCGACGTTCAACGGCGCGGACATCTTCGCCGAGTTTGCGCATTTCGACGTAGGCTGATACGAGTTCTTTAGATGCTTCCGCGCTGATGCGGGGTTGGCAAGTTGTGCGGGCGTAGGAGATGTAGGATGTGAGAAATTCAATGGGCTTTGAGATTAGTTAGCAAGATGAGAAAGATGGGTTGATGGAGAAACCTACGAGAATCTCTTGTCCTTGGGCAGCACTTTGTGGTTTGTCATCCAAGTACATACTTAACAAATGTCTTGCAAGACGCCTGTCGTTCGTCTCATCAATTCGATCCAAAATGAGATAGACCAAATCGAATCTAGACAATAGCGTCGGTGGAAGGTCGATGTTTTGAGGAACTGGCAAGTTTGGATTGTACTTGCTTCCAATGGGATTTGCCGATGCGAGAATACTAGTTCGTGCATTCAATGTCGTGATGATACCAGCCTTGGCGATAGAGACGGTTTGCTGTTCCATGACTTCGTGCAAGACAGACCTAGTAGCGTCCGACATCTTATCAAATTCATCAATACAACAAACACCACCGTCTGATAATACAAGCGCACCAGACTCGAGAACAAGTTGCCGAGTTTCAGGGTCTCGAGTAACATATGCTGTCAAACCAACGGCAGAAGAGCCCTTACCACTAGTATAAACACCCCGAGGTGCGATCTTGTGGACGTATTGGAGCAATTGCGATTTAGATGTGGAGGGGTCACCACAGAGTAGAATATTGATGTCTCCTCTGTATTTGGGGCTTCCTCCTTTTTCGAAGGATTTGTTGGTTCCACCAAATAGCTGGAGAAGAATTCCCTTCTTGACGTCGTCCATCTCAAAGATACTAGGAGCAAGAGATCGAGACAGAAGTTCGTAAATATCTGGCCTGGCTGCAGTAGCTTTAATTTTCTCCTCCTCTTCCTCGGAGACCTTTCGAGTCTGCTCAATCGTGCTAGTTCCATCGGCAAGCTCTTGGTCGACGGTGGAAACATCAATTCCCATTCGCTTCTTGTCGACTTTTTGAATGTGGATGATATCGATGTAAGTCTTATATACACTCTTCATGGTTCGTTGGCGAGGATTGACTCGAACAGGGCTTGCCCTGAAAATACCAGTAACTTCAACTCTGTCACCAGCCTTGCACAAGTCGACCAAGTCATCGTAAGCACACATGGAAACTGAATGAGGCGTTTGACCTGCAGGCACCGAATCGGGGGTCTCTTGTAGCTTGATGACTTGTTTATCGGCGAATCCGGATCGGTTGTGCACAATTTGCATGGAATTTGGTGATTTGCAAATTGGGCGAGGACATTGTGTTGGTTCGGCAATTCTTCCACGATCGATATCAACCTTGACTGTGTGATTGCAAACTTGGCATTTGAAAAAGGCATCCTTCATATCTGGAAGAATGGGTGTTGTTCGGATGACAAGTCCTTTGATAGCAACAATTTTGTCGACATCTATAAAAATTAGAATTGATTCAGAGATAGATGAATTGACTCATACCTGAAGGGTTCAAATCCCTCATGTTGACTGTATCGTCCAAACCGAATAGTCTTACTCTATAGTTTCTGCTCTGAACCTCTGAGGTCCAATCAATCTCGGCCGATTCTGCGGGCCTTGGGGTTGGCGCATCGGATCCCATACGATCAGAACTTGGAACTGGAGGATCGGAGCTTGGAACATTATTTTGGTTGGCCAATCCAACAGAGCTACTTTGAGATCTACGCTCTTTTGCCATCTGTTCCTCAGCCAAACCAAACATCATATCCTTGATTGCCTGATCCATCAAACTGACAATATCTTGGGGATAATCCTGGGCTTGCTGCCAAAGCTTCTGTGTTGGTGGGAATGCTTTCAGATCCTTGAAATCCAAGCTGAGACAAGTGACACCCAGAGTCATCATATTCTGCATGATTACCATGTATTTCTTGGTTTCGGCGTCCTCGTCCATCTGAGTCTCCTCCTGTGTCATGCCATCCGCCCACATGCGATATTTGTTGGAGAATTCGCGTAGAAACCTCTTCAAACTTGCCATTGTGTCGTTGACCGAAATATTGGTACCCCAAATGCATAGAGTCGAGTTTCCTCCCATAGCCTGGGCATCAGAAGTCGTCTGATCCACATTTGAAAAGGTTGGAGCATCCGACTCCTCATTGGCAATATCTCTAATCATTCGTCCATTTTCGTCCATGAAGATGCGACGGCGCGAACGTGGGGTATTCGCATTTTCATTATTAATATCTCCTCGCCTGGTGTTATTGATTGATGAGCCTGGACCAGGTGTACGAGAAGAACGGACGAAAAGAGCACTGCTTTCGCTGCGCAAATCTGGTTGAAGCGATTGCTGTCTGCTGTTGAAGCCGCCTGGACTCGAACTCGGCGCATACTGGATTGGAGAGGAATCTATCTCACAGTTAGCACCATTTCGACATTCTCAGACTATTGCTCATGTTATCTCTTACCTCTAAGGAGCCCACTCGCTCGAGGCGTTCGATCCCCATCTGATTGCGTGGGTTGGGTGTTGGACATCTGCCTCAGCGGGGAGCTGACTTCTCTCTCCCGATTTGCCCTTGCTATATCTGCAGGAGAAGATCGATACATCATGGGCGAGGAGGAAGGAGGCGCACGTCGAGGGGTGTTGTTGCCATTGCCTTGCGACGACGCTGCTTCATTGAGAAGTTGTGCAGCTGCTGGATCGGGAGGATTGCTGGGGATTACATTTCGTTGAGATTTTCGTTTGGGAGTCCCAGATTGGGAACTCCGTTGTCGTCGATGGGATGGAGAAGACATTGTTGTATATTGTGGTGGTGTTGTTTTGGTTTGGGTGTTGAGGGGAAAATATGTCCTGGCGGGTCAAGTTATGAAGGTCAATGCAAGCTGGGAAAAAGAAGGGGCCGAGTCGCGTCTTTTCACGCGCTGGAGTTTCGTGTTTGGAACGCGTAAAGTGCTTGCATTAGCGCCGGTTTGATTGAAAAGGGGCGAGAGGGGAACCTCTTCAATTTAAACTCTTCGTCAACCTTTTTGTCAACACCAGCTCTTGAATCTATTTGTATTTTGACCAAAATCGCCCTGTTCGAAAGTTCTCAAAGTACCGTACAGAAACGACCATCCCTCAGGTAAAAAGTCCAATTGAATCTTGGTCACGTTTAATTCACGTGCCATAACTAGAACCCCCGACCGGACGGGTCCCCGGCAACCTTTATGCGTATTTCTGCTTCATGACTTCGACGAGGCAATTCTTGCAGCGAAGGCATTTTGCCCACATCAAGGCAAAGTTTTTAATTTATTTATAGAGGCCCCATGATAATGATCAACCAGAAAAGAAGAATGATGAAAATCAATCAAACCCTCCCTACCTATAGAAATCATCTATATGGCACCAGTAGGAATCCAAGGATTATATTTACCTACCCTGGACGGAGAATCAGGTCGTGCCTTCCCTTCCTACCTGCGACACCACTGCTCTGGCCGGGGTGAGATAAAAGAGAAGGAACAACCTCGAAGCTCCTCGACCTGCGCTGAACTCTATATTTCAATTTTGTCCGTAACAAATACCGATGCTACTCTAACATTCTATCTAGGAGACTGATTTGGGTGGTGTCGATCACAACGGTGCAGCGCATCATGGCTTTCATGCCAGTATATCCCACGAGGTTTATATCCCTTGTCTACTTCTTGGGCCGTTGAGCAGCTCTTCCTCGAGCCTTCAACCGCGCACGCTTCGCAATTTCCTTTGATTTGTGCTTTTCCCCAACACTTTGGGCATCTCAGGTTTCCCAGCCCCTCGGTGTTCTCGATATCGTTCTCGACAGGCTCGTTTGCAAACTCATCTTTCGGGGGGGTTTTGCAAGTGAAAACTGCTCGAGTGGTTTGGCTGCTTGAATTTCGATGGAGCACAACTTCGCAGTTGGAGTTTCGGGGTTTCACATTATGCGAATCGACATTGGAATGGAATTCACCTCTTGGATTTCCCTTGTCTGAGGCTTCGCGACTTTGTTGTTGTCCCATACTGACTAGATGGGTGTGTGTGGTTCTCACGCTGAATTTGTTGAAATTTGCTCCAAACCATCAAGCAGTACTTGAGAACGAGCGAGCTTTAATATAACCAGAACTGCATCACTGGTTTCTGCTTACGACACTGTGTCTGACTGTTCTGCCTTTGTTCACTTTGTCTGCCATTCACTTCCATTACATTTTCTATGTTTTACGAGCATTTTCTCCTCAATACCACGTGGAACTCCATCCCTATCGACGCGAGGAAGCCCCGCGATGAATTCATTGATAGAAGTTTCTAGAAATACCCAAGCTAACCTAATGTAGAAGAGCCCCCCTTCCCTAAGGTCTTTTTCGGAGTTGAAATTTCTTCTTCTGTTATGACCCCATAACTCAAGAGTACGTGGCATTGAACCTCACGGCGAAAGGGCGCATCTAGACCTCATCCCTATTCAATCAATCGAAAGGGCACGGATTTTTCTAAATATCGAATTGTTTCCAATACGCAGGCCGTTGTGGGTCGTGGGGTACCTTTTCTGAATGAGGTTCAAACCATGCTTGGCGATTGGCACGCACGCGAGATTGACATAGTTTTCTATCAGCCGCAACATCCACTTTGCGGCCCAATGCGGCTTCTCCAGCAAGCCACGATTCCTGGAATAGCCTCATTTTTGAGATTTTGTTGTTAAAGTGCTTCATAACGGTCTACCATGTCTCAAAAATGTTGCGAGTACTTATTCTTCATGATCGCCGCAAGAAGATACTTTCTACCACCAACTTCTGTTTCAACGCCTTTTCGACTTGAACAGCCAACCGCCATTCACCATGCAGCCCGCCATTTTTTTCATCGCTGCCGCAGGCACTTTATTAACTCTCGTTGATGGATCGCCAGTCACCCAATGCTCAAGTTCCACGACCCTATCGACAAGCTCAATTTCTGGTTACACTTCTGAAGGATGCTTCACTGAGGCCACTGGCAAGAGAGCTCTCACCGGCAAAACCCTCATCGATGATGCGATAACTATTGAAAAGTGTTCTTCCTTTTGTAGTGCTTACAACTATTTTGGTCTGGAGAATGGGAGGGAGTGTTATTGCGGAAATGTTCTTATGGCTGGGAGTATCCCAACCAGACTTTCCGAGTGCAGCTTTCCTTGTCCTGGAAATACTGGAGAACTTTGTGGTGCAGTTAGTCGATTGAGCATATATTCTAAGACCACCTCCGCGACCAGTGCATCTGGATCTGTGTCGGTGGCCTCTGGGTCGAACAGCGGAGCAAGCCAGGGATCTTCAAGTGGCAGTGGCGGCAATGCATCATCAGGAAGTGCGACTGGCAATGGCAGCGGGAAGAGTAGTTCGTCTTCAGAAAGTGGAATTGGGAATAACAACGGCAACAGCAATGGCAATGGCAACACATCAACCGGGAGTCCAAATGGAAATGGCCAAGGCACACCACAACAAGGAAGCGGAAGTGGCAACACATCACCTGGAAACAGTGCTTTCTCTGGTGCCGTTACAACAAAAAGTCCCTCGGTTACCCCTGGTGGTCCATCAAGTACCAACATTATCGTCGCTTCAGTTCCATCATCCTATCCATGGTCGAACACAACAACGAAGGCGACATCCTCGGCCACTTTGCCTACCCTCAGTCGACCCGGCACTGGTGTCCTTCCTTCACCTAGCACAATTTCAATTTCAAAATCTGGTAATTCAACAGCTATCAACTCAGGGGTCTCAACTAGCTCTGCAAGTCGTAATATGACAGCTATCAGCTCAGCGTTTCCAACAATCTCTGCAAGCTCTAGCTTCCTAGCCTTGAACTCGTCAACCTCGATTTTGACATCCACGAGTTTGGAATCGACTTCAACCTCGACTTCCTTGTTCGTGAGCACGAGCAGTACCTCGACTGCCTCCTTCACGGAGAGTTCTACAACCTCTGTTGCAAGTAGCTCCGGTCCAACTAGCTCATCAGTCCCAACGATGACCATCGAGTCCTCCAGTAGCTCGGAAAGTTTCGATATTTTGACAACAAGCACTTCAGTCTCGACACTTTCTTTAGGCGAAACCTCGATTACTTCAACCCTGACACCCACAACTATTGTTCCTTCGACGATCGAGCTTACTAGTAGCACCGAGGTTCCCTCTACCTTGACCACTTTATTTCCAACATCAAGTGCTGGTCCTTCCGCGATCGAGTCCACCACGATCAGCGAACCTTCCTCGAGTTCTATCCCAACATCTGCTGCAAGTTCTTCGGATCTTACTAGCAGCACACCAAGCACCTTCATTACCACAACAAGTACTGCAACTTCAATCAGCTCTTCAGCTTCTCCTACGTCTACAAATCTAGTTAGTGATGGAGACTTTGAATATCTCTCAGAATCAAGCACCATACCATGGACAATAAAATATACCAATAACTACCTCACCTACAACTTTGAGAATCCAACAACACAAGCAACTGCATATGGTGCCCGATCAGCTTCAATCACGACTAACCAATATATTGTTGGCAACCAAGGATGGTTCAACCAACCAATAACACTCTCCGCCAACACTGTATATAACTTCTCTGCTGTGAGTAACATCTTATTTTACCATCTCTATTGCAATAGTTGAACCACACTGACTCTTCTCTCTAAACACAGAATACCAAAGCCAGCGTGGCAAATCCTGGCTGCATTACTTACTACTACATCGGCTCTGCTGATGGTACATCAGTTCTCAGCATCCTGAGTGTTGCTGCATCAACTGGGCTGAGCACAAACTGGATTACGAATACTGCAACTTATACGAGTACTGCCGTTACGGATGTGACGATCAATGTCAGGCTTGTATGCCAGACTGTCATCAGTACGACCGCGAAGACGTACTACTTTGATAATATTCAGCTTGTTGCTGCTACTGCTGCTGCGACACCAGTATGAGTATTTTATATATAGACTTTTGGGAGGAGAAGAGTATAATGTAATTTCTTAAATAATAAAGCTTCTTTCTTCTTCCGCGCTCATTTTCTTCTTCTTCTGAAACTGTGTATTCTAGTATGCTTTTTTTTCTTCTTGTAAATTTCATCAGGCAATATGCATCTTGAGTTTCCTTTAGCATAGTCGACTCGGTCACTTTGTTTATTCAGACTTGGGTTTGGCATCTTGCGACGAAGTCAGCAGCGGTGCCTATGGGGTTCTGCAGAGCTTTCATCCACCCACATGTCTTCCAGCTGGTTTTTAGTTGCATTGAATATCTCTTGACAAACTCCAAAATACCATATCTACCGTTCGGATTGGTAGAGACTATTTCAACCGGGCTTGAATGTTTCATCCCAACCCATTCCCTTTTGGAGAAGCTCGGAGTAGCGAGTCTTCATTCGGCACATCAATTTGGCTATCTGATTACTTCTTCTACTGGATTTTTCTCGTCAATTTGGTGCTTTTTCATTACTTGATTATTTCGCCAATTTTCAGCTCCCGAGTCACCTTATTCCCAGCTGCTTTCTCAACCGAGTACACTTCTAAAATGGTTAAAAGCACACAGTTCCTCTCTCGCACACTCTTTGTTTGCATCCCTCACCTGCTAACGGAACAATTTCCATCCGCCGAAATTTTCGGGTCTCCCGCCAGTACCCCACTATTCGACATTCGAGTTGCGGAAAGCTTGGTTTCCAACACCCCTTTTTGGACCAACAATCAATTTGAGACGACCTTATGAAAGTCTTAACTCACGTGCATTTCTTCGTCGTTATTCTCGCCTTTGAGATTTATTTTAGAAATGAGGTTGAGGTGGGGGTTGTGCACCGGTGGGGTTGTGGACCTATCACCCCAACTCTCAAACGCGCAAAGTCGGATGTTGGTCTGATCTCTTGACTTCACAGCCGGTTCAGCACAGACTGATCTTCTTTACTGTGTTTGACCCTCTCGGATTTCTAGCCGATGGAAATGCCATCTTCGAAAGGGCCTTCGAGAACAAAATACGTGGGGCCATGGAATTATGCAGAGGGTAGGTCGAGGGGTCTTTAAGCTCTCTTGGCGTGATGGTGTCTTTTCTAAATCCAAGACAGCCCAACCCGAGTGGCTTGATTTACCAGGTGCATGTGCTAGCGCCTTTTCTTAATTCCAAATGTTGAGAGTGGTTTGGCCAATGAGAACCACCAATTCTCTCGGATAGACTCTCGTATTGGCCGCCATAATGATCTGCTAATGGCGCCAGAAACCAAGCTGTATATCTTCTTTATTTAGAAACTTGATCTTGATGGATATCCGGAGCCACCGATTC
Organism: Calycina herbarum; assembly: GCA_001414485.1. NCBI lineage: Eukaryota > Fungi > Ascomycota > Leotiomycetes > Helotiales > Pezizellaceae > Calycina > Calycina herbarum. The sequence continues at coordinate 92,414 of LLEY01000173.1, read as the reverse complement.
TCTGCCAGAGCAAGCGGGGTTGCGGGGAAGAGGCTCAGGACAATCATCGTTTTTACCAGTAGTTTATTCTGAGAACTGGTGAAGTCGAGGAACTACATAATGAAGATGGTTGTCTGCGAAATGAAACTTTTTTTTCATCATCACAATCATCTTCTCGCTTCACTCCTCTTCTTCATACCTCCTCAGCTAGTCTGATATCATTCCAGCTAGCCTGATCTTCCTTTTTCATCAACTACCAAATAACCAACTCAATTCATTATTTTCAACAACCGCAGAAATGCAACTCTCTACCACTCCAGTCTTTGCTCTTCTCCTTACCTCTTTGGTATCTATCAATGGCAGTCCTCTCCCAGCTGTTATCAACAACGAACTCAACACTTCTTCCTTGAAGACGTTCAACCCCAAGCAGTAAATTTCACTTACATTCTTTTTCTACTTCACATACTAACTATGAAATCAGCTCTTCCAACGGTGCTGGTTCTCATGAACCCCTTCAAATTGTAGCCCGAACACCAGATTTCAAACTCCACACCCCCAAGAACCGAAACAGCACCAAAAAGGCCGGTTTCAACAAACAGTCCAACCATACCACCAAAGCCGGCTCCAAGAAAATTGCCACCAGAGCCGCAGTCAAACTCCCAAAGATTTTGGAGAAGCTAGCCAAGTTATTCACTCGAGACCCAGAGATTGAGCTACGCAGCACTGGTATCCAATTGAACTCCACTCACTCCCACCACAATGGAACAAAAACAACCGGTCGTCACAACAGCACCACAAGACCTACTAGTCGTGACAACAGCACTAGCAAAGCAAACTTCAAATCTCACTCCAATCACACCTCCAAAGCCGGATTCAAGGTCTCCAAGAGAGTCGCTGTTAAACTCCCAAAGATCCTCGAGAAAATCGCAAAGTTATTCAGTAGATCTATAGACTCCCCCAACACCTATCCGGAAAACATCTCCATTCGCGCAGCAGTCAAACTCCCAAAGCTTCTAGAGAAACTCGCCAAGCTATTTACTAGAGATGAGAACACTATTTCCACAAGAGCAGCAGTCCACCTCCCATCCTGGCTCTCCAAGCTCGCCAAGTTTTTCCGAAGAGATGTTGGCATTGAAAGCACCACTTCCGCCAAATTGAATGCTACTCGCGCACACGCACACAACCACAAGAACCATACTAAGTCTGTCAAGTTTGCCAACAAGTATGCTGCTAGAGAGATTTTGGATCCGGAAGAAAGCGAGAGAGATGCGAGATTTGGTAGCAAGACTGCTGCTGTTTTCAAGAACTTGAATACTCGCAATGTTGCTGAGGGATCTGAGTCGGCGAATGAGGAGGCTGCTGTTAAGGAGGTCCCAGAGCAAAAATTGGAGGAGGGTAAGCAAGATACTGAGACACAGGATGATTCCGAGGATTCTCAGCAAGATTCTCAAGATTCCGACAACTCCGAAGATGCCGAGGACACCGACGAGGAGCAAGCTGGGGAGGAGGAACAAGAGCAAGATGACGATGAAAACAGTTCCGAGTAAATTCACCACAGTGACTGAGGTGCCAAGTTCGATTCGATATACGACTTGGTTTGAATCTGTAATTCGATGGAGGCTTTCTTTCGTTCCACTCTGAGAGGGGATTCTTATTGTATATATTTATTTCTTGTTACTTTTTGGGATATAGATGGATAGACAGGATAGACAGGACATATAAATAGATAGGTGGTGGGCATTCAGTAGCTGAGATGAAAACAAATTTCAAAATATATTTGAAGAGACTCGATTTTATTGCTTTTGGCCGATCGGAAAAAGTATGTCTGCGCCGAGGTGAATTATCTGTACAAATTATGAGGAGCTGTTATTGTTGCCATTCCTTTTGTTCTCACTGTATCTTACAAAGATTTGCGGACTTTGCCGAAGTCTTGGCTGAGCTGGAAGGGCGACCTGCTCATTGAACCTCCTTTCCGGTCATCGCATTCGTGGTCAGCTCTAGAAGAAAGCTTGTTTACTTTATAGGGCGAACTCAATTTCGCTCTTCGATTATCGATGACCCTTTGCAAGGTTCCAATTTTGCATGCCTGCGATGCCAATTTTGGAAGTAAAGTCCTTCGTTTATAACGCCGAAGGAACCTTACCTGGTAACGTGGCGATGTATTTGTTTTACGACAGTAAATCGTTTTGCGTCGGAAATAAGCACAAATGATTTGAAATGCTTTTTTCGTGATATAACTTTTATTGTCCCCAAGAATCTAGAACCCGCGAACCCGCTATTACAACTCCATCAAGCGCCCTCTGATATCATACAAAGATATATATCCCCTTATGCAGTCAAAACACCGGCAGCCTTTGCCAATACCATCGCAGCAGTCAATTCAGACTCGCTTCTCGCCCAACCCTCGGCATATGGAAGTCTCTCTTGTTCTAAAAATTGAGTTAGTATTCGTCTGGTACTAATTTCGCATAGTAGATGTAGACTTACCGAAAAGAACTCTAACCCATTCCAATCTTGCATTGGTGGAGTTATCGGTGAAGACAGTCAAGTACAACGCAGCCTCAATAGCACTGAATTGCACATCTGAAGCAGTCATGTTGAAATCTGGGTTGGACTCTGGAGCAGTTGCAATGCGGTCTTTTCGTGCGGCAGCAGCTTGAGCGACGGAGATGGTATCATTCGTAAAGTGTGCAAGAGTTGCTCCCCAGATTGAGCTGTTGAAACTGTGGTTGTCACCCGAAAAGGTATCGGCTCTGGAAAGGGAAGCGTCGTGCTCGATGACTGTTTTACGTATTAGTTTGCGAAAAGAAAATTACAAGAACTTGGAGCGCATACATCCGTGTCTGTTTAGATCATCAAGGTTGAATGTTGTGAAGTTATCCCCCGTAGTGCTTGCTAACAATGCCTTGGCGCCAACAAGTCTTGTTGCAGCCTCAGCGAGATGTACCGAGTTGTTGAAGCCAGTGATGAGATCTTGCATGGAGATATTCAAACCATCGCGAGCAATAAAGCCGTGGTTTGCAACAGCGTTAACCATTGGGCAGGGCGAACGGCGATCGGTTGCTGCTGGCTCTTGGAAGGTGTTGTCTTCTGTAGAGCATGTTGCTGAGCAGAAAGCCCCAGCGACGAGGACGATGGAAGCGGAGAATTTCATACTTGCTAGTAAAAAAGAATGTACTGGTTTGAAATAAACGAAAGTCGGTGGTAAATATACCTATCACAGTTGTTAGTCCAAAATTACATGTATAAAATCCCAAAGTTGACCAACAAAAAGAGATGAAGTTGAATTACCTTGTTAGCGTGATACTAGGAAATAGGGTTTTCTTTAGATCTGGGGAGAACTAGATATATAAACAAATCAGGATTCTATTCGCATGATTTGGTCTATTTCGGAGTCCCCGGCTCGAAGAGGGTTAAAATGTGGATATATCTAAATTGGAAACGTGTGGGGAGATATTCGAATCCAACAACCAATCAAAAAACCTACATTAGTAATCCCTTTTAAGAAGGCCTCGGGAAGTGGATGCTGTTTTGTGGAATTAGGGCCACAATGAGGCGCATGCCGAGGTATATTTACTTGGTTGTCCCAGAATCGTACGTACCCCTTTTTCCTAAAATATAAGTTGCACAGACCGCCAACACCACCTTCTGCTTTAGATAAGGCTGTCCGTCAGCATTTGCTTGTTTTTGATAGAGAAACTTACTTCGTAACAGTTCATAACGGGGCCTCCTAAATAAACCCTGCGTTGCTGGGTCCCGCTATGGACTGTTTCGCCTAGGACGAAGTATCTGAGAGGTCATCTCAGCATTTTTTGTTCAAACTGGTAAGTGTTTATTTTTGGGTTGGGCTTGATATGCCTTTTTTGAAACCCAAGAAAAGGTAGATTGTTGGGCATCATCCCGTCAACAAAACATCCAGACTTCCAATTCCTTCCAAGGGGAATGGACGTGGTATAAAGTCTAGCGAAACGAGAACACAATGCCATTGGGCGGCTCATACGAGACGATGGGAAAGGCAACTAGCCTTTTCACCTCCGTGTGCTGTCAAAAAACTCCTACCTCATTCTCTGGAGATACTTACTCGTATAGCTAGACTTTCGCTGAGAAGACCTCATCAAATCATTGCATCCCTTGATGGGATTTCTAGCATAGGTTTGGTAACGAAACTCGCACTGGCTCGTGACATTAGTTCGATTTTTGGTTACTTCTTTCCAACTTTCGATAGAAACACGATCCGTAACCATGCATTGTTCCCGCAACGAGCCTCAACGAGGAGAATCTCCGTCTTCAGGAACGGAAGGGGAAAATAGAGAACCTATGGGCGATAATATAGCCTCTCTAATGTTTTCGGATGTAACTTTCTAGTCCAAGCACGAAATATTATATCCTAGAAACCCCAGAAAGTCTCCACTCGGAGTTAAAACGGACGAGGTAAAATAATTTAACACGCAAGGCTCAATATGAACTGTATTCCGAGTTTGTTGGGCTTGCCGTCCTTCCGGCAGACCTCCAACCGGCATACAGCCCCGAAGAAAAGAGCACCAGCTCTCGGCAGGGCGTTTATGCCGCTTACCACGTTCTCAAAGCTCCTCCTCGATGTCTCCAACCGGTGTGTAGTATGTTGGGTTCGAGAGTTCCTGGAATATCACCTCGATGAGATGAATAACTCGCTCTTGGTGCAAACCAAACAACCTCTCCCTGCAGCTGTACGGAGGTCCAGGGATTAATTTTTGACTCACCGCCTAGGTGGCAGTATGAAAGTGCCATACAAATTTTGGTGTAGAGTGCATACTGCCACCTAGGCGGCGAGTCAAAAATTAATCCCTGGACCTCCGTATGTTCAAGGCTAACAATAAAGTCTCTCCCTTGTGTTCTCGTTGGCGGGCCCCTCGTTGGCTGTCAAAGAAAATCCTTTCGGGTGATGGATTTCCTTGACCAATTGATGTGAGAGAGGCTTCGAGGAGGAGGAGGAGTTGAGAGCAACCACGGGTATATGTTTCGAATACAAGTTAGCACATCTCTTTCTCAAAATATCTAGGGGGTTTGATTTGTTTTCGAACTCCTCGTTCCAACTGCTCTCCCAAATGCCATCGACTGATACTTTATTATTGCTGCTTCAGCAATCAGCACCACTAAAAGCGATATCATTTAGCTCATACCTCGTGTTCGGGTTTGATTGAGACTTTGTTTGGTTGTTGTAGTTGCCCTTTTGTCCTACGGACTTTCGCCTCCGGCCTGCATTGCGACACGGACTGGCTGGTTCACCACTTTGGTTGCTCTTGCTCCCAAGACTTCACATCTCCGAGACTTTTGTTTTCGATCGAGGAATCCTCGAGTATTCAACACCAATATGAAAGTTATCATATCCAGTGAAATATCCGTGAACCATGGCTTTTTCCAGGTCTCCACAGCGCTGTTCAATGTCGAGGGGCCTAGTTGTGTGCCTCATGTATGACCTGCAGAATACAGCCTCGCTCACCCAACGTCTCCTACCACGGCTTGTTTTCACTGTTCTCAGCGTATGGTTTTGAACTTTCCTTTCATTTTATCATAATGCTCGAATATTAAAATGGCGGATCATCCGACCGGCGTAATCGCGAATTCTTTTCCAGAGACTAAGGTATAGCGGTCGTTATCCGATGAAGATGCGAGGGATTTCGCATCCACCGAACTAAAAGATGTTTGGAAAGCTGTCCGCGAGATCGATGAAGCACAGAGAAAGAGACAGTCTGCTCAAAATCTTCGGCTGATCGAACCTCTCCTCGAAGGGATCGAGAAATACTCCAAAGTGATTGAGGTTTTGTGCAATGGGACTCCTTTTTTACCATATGTTTGGGTTTGTGAAAATCCCAACTCTTGGAAGGGCATTCTGATTCGATTCAGGCACCGATAAACCTCATGTTACAGGTAAAGTTGCCAATTTTCATTGCTTCGCCACTTGGCATATTCTATTGTTGCTGACGAATGCCTAACAGCTTGCGAGCCAGCATCGAGATATATTCGAGGCACTTCTCGCTGCATATTCGGAAATCGGAGAGGCTCTGCCTAGGTTTGATCGATACGAAAAAGCCTTCAAGGAAAACCTGAAGTTCCAGAATGTTCTTGCCACAGTGTATAACGGAATACATGAATTCCATCAGAGAGCTTACAACTTTTTCAAAAGACGAGGTACACACCCCCTTAGTATGATTTTTGTGTTAAGTTTCTAGCCTGGTACCTACTATTTTGTTCTCTGTGGAAAGACTTTGGGAGTAGATTCTCGGAAATCATCGATGGTTTGGAGAAGCAGAAAGATTTCATGGACAAGGAAGCTACTTCTTTCCACATCGCCGAATCGAAGGCTTCCCGTTTACAATACCAAGAAGAGACGAGAAAACGACAAGAGCACTCTCTTGAATTACTCGAGCAGAGTGAGCTCGAAGCCAGAATCTCGAGGAGACGCCATTGCGTACCTTGGCTTCCCTTTGATATACGGGATCAAGACGAGCACCGCGAGCGCATATCCAGCCGACGACATGATGATACCTGCAAATGGATTGTTCGAGTACCACTTCTGAAATCATGGATTAGGGATGATTCTAGATCACGTATTATTTGGTTGAATGGGAAACCAGGCACAGGTATGCACCTTTACACCATCTATATGTTCATTAATCCAAAGCTGACAGACGAACAGCACAGGAAACAGTGTCATGTGTTCCTATATTGTCGGAAACCTTTTTGAGAGACCTGAAATCGACACCCTGTATTTCTTCTGCAACAGCCAAGAGGAAGAAAGTGTTTGCATACAAATCTTGAGAACACTGTCGCTGTACTTGCTTCGGAGACCCGATGTTGCGGCATCTTTAATTGCGAACGAATTTGTGTACCAAGCCAAGAACTGTGGACTGCAAGAATTGAGGATTTTACTCCCACAGCTTTTGGAGATCTCCTCGTATACAAGAAGCTTGATTGACGGGGTTGACGAGTGTCCCAAACACCGGCAAAAAGCTATTTTAAAGGAGCTGCAAGAGCTCTGCCTATGTAGCAACTCGTGGTGCAAGACCCTTTTCTCTCTGAGAAACTATCGACAATTTTGGACTTACCACCTCCTCTCATATTGCAGCAACCTTGGCAAGGAAAACAAGCGGCTTTCGCACGACATTTCAGTTCAGCTAAGCAAATTTCTGAATTCCAGTGAAGGTGCAGATGAGATGCCAGAAGACGCGCAACCCGAAAGACTTGCTTGCTGCTTTGACACAACATCCAAGTGTTTTGAGTCTTGTTTTGAAACTCAAGAGATTCAGAGGAGGGCTCAAGACAAACGAGAAATAAGCAAATCATCAAATGGTACGTGGCAAATAGATGCATTTTCCTGTTGAATCTAGCAGCTGAACCAATCAGGCATTCTCTCCGGTTTTTGTTCTTCAGACCCCACGCATTTCAGTGCAACCCGCCAGCAGTATCAATCTATGGTCGAACTTCTCTTGAGCCAAGATGCTTCACGGCTATTTCCATCGATCGACCTAGAAGTCTTCCGTGAAACGCAATTCCATTCAGCGTTTACTTGTCGCTATATTCAATGTGCGAAAATAATTCGAGTATTCGACTCCTCCAAGAAACGAGATACACACGAAGCTACTCATGAACGCAAGTTTCGGTGTCCCTATTCGTCATGTGTCAACCATTCAACTGGGTTTTCCACCAGGGCTGCATTGAAACGACATAATAACAAATACCACTCTACAATCAATGAACATATCAGCCTTGCGCGGGAGTTTTAAGAGTCCTGACCTTCAAAAACAGAGAGTGTTGAGAATACATTCAACCGAGTTCCAGAGCCCCTTTCCTCGCCTACAACGAATGATTTGGAGAAGGAAGTGGGGACTCTGGAGCAAGAATGGATGGACGTTGAAAATGCGTTCGTATAAACTTAAGAGACTCCTCCTTCTCCTGTAACGGATGATAACATTTTAGCGTATATAGAGAGGTTCAAGGAATGCCAATACGCGGAGAGAAAGATACAGTACTGGAAGAAAAGATCCCGAGACACTCTTTCTCTCTCAAATTCCCTAGGAACTAGGGGCCTTTCCTGCAGACCTGTAACTGGAGAGTTCAAGTGTAAATGGTTCACGTCCGACAGGTCAATCTGGACTGATCATGGAACTGGCTATTGCCAGGGCGACTACCACTATATAGGTTAATCTGGGCCACACTTCATTTCGCCAACTTGGATGGGTATTACCAACAAAAAAAGTATTTTTGACTAATTATCAGAATCAGAACCTAGATTTTAGAATACCGTGCTTGCTCTGGCGGCATACTGAGGGCCATATGGGCTCAACATATGATATTGCTGAAAGGATATATTCCTACCAAAGAACGCAAAGTAACACACTCCACAGCCCTGTCAAGAAATACATGATTAACGGTCGTTTCAGATACCATTATAGGCTGGTTCGGACCGAACACCAATGTAGCTATGGAACTTCACTTTTAGAAAGCAGAAGAATGTCTTGATATATGGTTTGTACAATTTTCTAGATATGTTTTATCGAGGGATGACTCTAATTACTCTGGAAATTGATAGGGAATTCATTCAAACATTAATGCCATCTCCCAAGGAAATCCGCGAGAGCGACTAATATGGAACATGCACCAAACGCCCTTTTGAAGACTATCACCTTGTCCTATATCAGTGGGGGCAAAAATATACATAAAATGGTATAAAGTATGAACAGACGGGAGACAATAAGCATCTTTCTTATAAGCTCTCGAGGAGAGAAGAACTAGTCCCTACTTAGCACTTCATTCATACGTTTCTCAACTCGTTCTTCATTCCAATCAACCAGTATCCGTTCTTCCGACTCTTTCATTTTCCTCTCAGCAAAAATCTCCATCGCATTTCTCTCCTCCTCGGTAAACATACCCAACCTCGATTTCCACAGGTCATTCTCGTCAAGGCCTTCTTGTCTAGCGCCAAAGAACTTCTCATCCAAGAACCTCCAGAATATTTTGTCGAAGGCCCAGCTCTTCCTTGCAGCATAATTCAACCAGAAACGACCGGTCTCCCAGCTCTCCTTCATATACTTGGAAAGTTTGATACCATTCAAGCTAGTATCGGCCGTCTCCTCGGCTTTCTCCATCGCTCGAAGCCACGATTTCAATCGCTCGTCGTAGATTTTAGCGAAATCGCCGATGTCGGTGTGCCACATTTCAGGGACATCGAGTAGTAGCCACCATGAAGGGTCGAGTGAGAATTGGGTTGGGGCTGCATATGTGAACTCCCAGTCGATCACGGCGATTATCTTGTCGGATTTGTTCAAGAGGATGTTGCTGGGTCGGAGGTCGTCGCACCAAAGTCTGAAATTGCTTGAACCATCAGGTGCTGGGGATAATTTCATGTCCTGGCTCTTTTTTTTGGACTGGGCGGACCAGTCGTCTTCAAGGAACCCGAATGTTGATAGTCGGCCTTGCTTTGCTAGCTTGAGAAACAGCTGGCGTGCGACATATTTATTTCGGCAGTCATCTGCTGATTTGACGAGGTCGTTGTGCTGGAAGGCGAGTTGTATGATATGCATTTCTGCGAGCGCAATATAGTATTCGTTTGCGATTTTGTATGTCTTGTCCTTTGGGGGAAGGGTAGCGTCAGGTATGCTGGCGAGTTGAAGAAAATTATTCATATTTTGGGTGATAGGTCGTCCTGTGACCTCAAAGGAATTCTCATTAATCTGTTCCAAGGATCCTATCTTTGAGAAGCTAGGTTTGAAGAGATGTAAGTACTGGACAGCGATTTTGCCGTAAAAGTTCTCGAGGACATCAATAGATATGTCAGGATCCAACCTATGGGCGTCGTCGGGATTTTCGAGATTCGGGAGAGCGAGCTTAGCTGAAATAGAGCCCTTATGATCAACATGCTTCAGGATAATGAAAGGCCCAGTTTCAGAATCCGGATTTGACAGTCCATGAGAGAATATCGGAGACACCGTGACTTGTGTCTTTTGTTGAATAAATTTTCCAGTTGCGGCCTCTCGGAGGGTCTTTTCATCAAGAAATAAAGCGTGATTGGGTTGTGGCAATCGTATCATAACATCGTCTTTTTCGTCAGAGTCCCCGAGTCGCATTCTGTAGAGGTTGTTGTAACCCCCAATCCTCATCGGTGGGACCCAAGACGCAGTTTTTCCGAGACTTTGTTCTACCAAAGACTCTAGCTTACGGACCAAAGAGTGTCGGGTAAATGATTTCTGGGACTCTGTAAAAGCTTCATCGTTTTTGTCCCAGGCAAGATTGTCAAAGTCCGCTCTGTCGTCCATACTGGCGGTGTGTTTTAAATAATGTTGAGTACAATCAACTTGAATGCTGAGAGATTGAGGCCTATGAACGCTTAGAGAGAATGAAAAAAGAAATGTTTCTTTGTTAACGAGAAGATTGAACAACTTGTTAATTGTCTTTGATTTGTACGTTGTCGTTCAGTCGAGCTGAGCGCGCCGCTGAAATAGAGCGTTTAGCGAAGCACCTAATTGGCCAAAATCCTGTTGGTTTTTCGGGCACGTACATGCACCATTATACAAATAGACCATGGGCTCTTCTAAAACCATGAAATGGGAGGTCTTGGTTTTGGTTGTTTTGAACGTGTATGTCTTCAAGGCAGTACAAAACTACCGAATTTCCCAGGATTTGTTGAGGATTTGTTGGTGTGTATATCTTATGCCGCTACAAAGCGTCAATTATAGCCAATAAGATGCGCTTGTTTCCGGGGTTACTTGGTTGTAAATTAGTCACTTCTATCATACAAATTCTTTTGGAGTCCTGAAAATCACGCAAAGGCGATGTCCAGAACATTGCATCAGTTGTGTTGAAGCAGGAAAATAATTGTTTCTCAAAAAACGATGCCTAGGAAATCCAGACTAGGACCAGAAATATTGGTTTAACTTTAAACCTACGAATAGAACTTTGCAATATCAGCTCAGGTAGCAACTCCAGAAATAACATGTAAAACCCGTTGTTGGATCGTCCCCAGGGAAGGACTGGAGACAAAGCCGGTAAACCTAGTGAGTACCAACATTTCTGGGGTTATTTCTGTTGGTATGAGTTGGTCATAAATCTGTATGGTTGCATATGCGTATGTTGTATTATCAATGATTATTCTAGGTACACAAAGTACGACTATTTATGCTCACTAGCGTGCTGCTAGCATGCTGCTAGCGTCCTAATCACGTGGATGAATATGGCTCATAACTCCATTCACCCATATAACGACAATTTCTTTGTTGAAACATTCCAGCGCGAAGGGCAGATGTCCTGGCTACCAGGCCAGGCAGATACCAACATTTATGGGGACAGTTCTTTTGAATCCAGAATAATTGAGCGTTCCTGTCTGGCTGTTGGATTCGTTGGACTGAAGTAGGAACGCCAACAATACTTGGATCCTTCTGTGAAGTTATAAAGTTGAGTTCATTCCTCAATTTCTCTCTTCCCATAAGCAGAACACATCATCCTCATCTGAGCAACTCATATCTCAATCATCAAATATCCCCATTCTTCACAAATCAAATTGTCAAGCCAGTCACTCGATTCTACCCAAACACGAACCTCAATCCACAATCCCTTCTACATCTCAAAGATCATCTGTCCCACCAAACAAAGTATGCTTCCTGCTCCATAACCCAACACAGATTTTTCTAAACTAACTTTTCACCAAGTCACTTCCCCAAATCAAACATGTCTGGCAAACGAGATGTTCTCTTTCCGACCAGTTCATGTCCGAGCAGATGTCATTCGGCGCTGCAGATGTAAGAAAGAAAGGCGCAAGGCTGCCAAGGAGGAAAGAGAGACACAGGAGAAAAGGGATGAAGACGCCAAATTGCAGATGCAAAATGCTGCGGAGGCTAGCAAGGAACGTCGTAGGAAGAAGTAGAGTTATAGCGAGGTTCTCGGTATGGAGGGAGATCAATATGTTTGAACTTCAGAGCTTTGTCACTCGCTTGGAGAGTCTTCTTAGGGGAGAGGAGCCGAAGTTTACAGATGTATTTATTGTGGGGTCTTATAGTTGACGAACACTCATTTGGTACCGAATATTATTTTGTGAGAACTTGGTGATCTTGCCTGTGAACGTGTATAAAACTAAATTTTAAAAGCTAAGAATTGCTTCAAGATGATTTATAGCTTTCAAACTGCAAGTGATAATTACTACTCTCCAACTTCGTAGCCATTGCGGCAAATCACGTAAGCTCACCCAGTTGACGTGCCAGAACCATCACTGCATGTACGGAGCATACCAAACCAGGCGATCAAAATCAGATTAAATCTATCAACACCGCAAGAGAAGACAGTTTTCTCCTACGAACTCGTGTCTCTCACTCATCGCTTACACCAGCTTAGACCCGGCACTAGGCCGAGCAGAAACCTCAATTGTCCTAATTTGAGCGGAAAGGAGAATTTGGAATTTTCAATGTGTCAATGCTGTAAGCGAGCGGGAGAACAGAGATTTTGTTTAGGAAGGAGAAAACAAATTTAAAGGAGGATTTTGGACAGCTGTTGGAGTTTGGGGGGACCTTCTTTTGTACTGGAGAATTAGCGGCACATTGACATCAACACCCGAGAGAGTGGGGGTCAGATGATTGGTGCAACCTCTGCTCGCCGTTCAGTCATGGGAAATTGAATTGCTTATCGGAATTGTTGTTGTTGGAATTGTTGGTTTACCATACTCCGTACTGGTATTGGAAAAGAGGTAATGTGGAAACTTCGCCGCGCTGCATACCTATTCCAGCTCGATTACAATCAGAGTGAGTCTCACTGGAATGGGGAACGAGTGCGAGATGCAGGTCTAACAGGGAGTGGTATTTAAAGTGCTGACTGCATAATCTCGAAACTCTTCTGGCCTTCTAGAAGGTCAACGGCCTTCACTGGTTGGCTGACCTTAGACTGGCTTGCAATCCTTCCCGCCTTCCGGCCAGAAGCGCTCGTAAAAGGGGCTTGGCTCGGCATAAAATTCAACGACAAAAGAGGCCTTCAATTGTTGATGTTTACAGATGAGCACTGAGGGGAAGGGGTAATGAACCAATTGCAAGGATAACTTGGGGAAAGCACCGGGGGAAAGAGCGATTAGGGGTTATGCGACACGTGATGTCTATTCTAGAATATTTCCATCTCACTCTTCTCTTCCATCAAATTCAGAGCGATTCTCGCCAACCACCCAAATATCGGTCTTGAAAGCAAGGAGCACTTCATCTGCATCTTGACATTCGCGAGTCCTGAGAGGCTGGAGGCTGGAACAATGGCGCCATCCAAAGTCCCATCGTGAAAGCAGTCGGCCCGCGCGTCTCGAGGACACTCCGGGAAAGAGGATATTGATGGTGCCAACAGAAACAACCGAGGTTATCTATAACACTACCAATAATACAAATGACCGCGATTGATATTTCCATCGTCCAACCAGATCGTCCCGCGTCCCTAACTTCTTTGTGGCGTCAAACGAAGCTTTGCAAAGAAGCCATTGATCATGGTCAAGCTCGTCAAGCTCATCCAAGCCCGGTTGGCAACTTGGCAATCTTCAACCTCGAATCTCGGCGATGCGGGCAGGGGCAGGCAAAGGGCCCCTCATGGCCGCATAAGCTTTTGACTTTTTTGCTTCACGATATCGTCTTCTTTCTGCTCGCGGCGACTGCTGTCTGGAAGCTCGTTATGCTGCGTAATCCATGTGTGTTTTGTCCACTGGGCCAATAACGAGGCGGAACCTGCTATTCTCCATTCAGTTCCCAAATTCGTGGGTGAAATCCAGTCCAATTCCACTTTTCGCGTGGCAAATCGGGACCCTCAAAACTCACCTTCGTCTTATCGTGAATGTGGGTTTTGGGGTACCACGAACTAGCCCATGACAGGGCCAAAGCCACAAAGCTACTACTGAACACAAGCTTTCCCTAAATTCCCCTATCTTTTTGTTCCTGGGTCTTCGATATCCGTTTTCGAGTGCAGTCACGTACGTATACTGAATACGTACTAGTTGTTGTTCAATGGAGGCGAACATGCAGGGACTTGTTGCTTCGAGTTCTACAAGTGTCACAGCTCATTAGTTACACTTCCCAGATCATCTCTTCTGGAATACCAATTTCTAGCCAGATTTCATACATATTCTCGAACATCAGACACATGCCTACTTTGGTAAAGTTAAGGTTTTTTTCTTCGTTGGGTTCATGCTGGTTCCGTCAGTGCTCCTGTTTTGGGGGAACCGGTAAGTCCGTTTTGGTGGCTCGTGTCTGCTTCCCTGCACCCCACATTCAGATCTCCGTGTTGGAAGACTTATCCAGCTTCTTCTTTGGGGGTTAGCCCGAGATTGATCTGCGATGATAGCAGAAGTGCTTTACATTGGGTAAGAGAAGGCCCGCTAAAAAGTGGATGCTTCAACGGTCATGGGCAAAGAAATGGGAGTCGAAGGAAACACTTAAGTACTCCTTGCCCAACTTTGAAATGGAAGTCCAGGTCCAGTCTTCATTGGTTTTCCTGAGGGGTTAAAGTCGCAATAATGTGTAAGTGCCAAGGCAAATACGTTTTTCTTATGCTAACATACTTCATCCAGCTCAAGAAAACAAGACCGCCGATGCGCAGATCATCCTTGGGGGTGACGCCCACTTGGATATGGCTCGCGGGTCAATGGTCGAGGCCGACGCTGCCCGTGATACCCTTCCAATTGCCAATTTTCCAACAGAGGATGAACGAAATACTCTTCGAAGAGTGGCTGGAAAGATGCCAACAATTGCCTACGTCATCTGCGCCGTCGAGTTTGCCGAGAGAGCATCATACTATGGTAATTAAATTACTCCTCTGTTAATATTTAAAGTATTAGAATGTATGCTAACGTTTTGCGAAGGTGTTCAACCTTTATTCTCTAATTTCGTCAATAGAAAGCTGCCGACGGGGGGAAATGGCTATGGAGCCCCACCACCTGGTGATGAACAAACCGCAGGAGCTCTTGGAATGGGAACAGTGAAAGCGACCGCAGTCTCCCAATCCTTCTCCATGTTGGCATACTCTCTTCCTCTCTTATTTGCCTGGATTGCCGATACCAAAACGGGACGTTACAAGATGATCTGTTGGGGTGTGGCTGTTTGCGGTATTGCTCATGTTATCAGTAAGTTTTAGCACCCCCATATAGCCGCAATATCCTCAGTTAATAATGTAATAGTGGTCGCTGCTGGTGCCCCGAGTCTTCTCGCTAGTGGTCAATCAAAGGTGCCTTTCTTCTTGAGTGTATATATCTTGGCAGTCGGTGCTGGTAAGTCTCCCTTCCTTGGTAACACATGGAACTTAAACTAATATTTCAATAGCTATGTTCAAACCTAATATTTCCCCTGTTCTACTCGATCAAATGAAGAGTCATCGTTTGGAAACCACAACTTTGAAAACTGGGGAGAAGGTCATTGTTGACCCCGAGCACACCACCGAAAGAGTTATGTTATGGGTAAGTTTCACTGTTAGCAACTCATCTCTCATCATTCTAATAATTCTAGTTCTATCTCTTAATCAACATTGGGGGTTTCATGAACGTACCCACCACGTATACCGAAAAATATGTTGGCTGGTGGCTATCCTTCCTCTTGCCTTTAATCTTGTATCTTCCGTTACCCGCCCTGCTATGGTGGCTCAAAAACAAGCTTGTTCTTCACCCACCAGGAGGAAGCGATCTCGGAAACATCTTCCGTGTTGTGGGAGTCTGTCTCAAGCGTGGAGGCTGGAAGCGCGTGGGTCGAGGTGGTTTCTTCGAACCTGCCAAACCTTCTAATATCGCTACATCCGGTGACATTATCGAAGTTCCTTGGAATGATGGTTTTGTCGATGACGTGAAGCGAACATTCCAAGCGACTGGTATCTTTCTTTTCTTCCCATTTCAAACAATTAACGACGGTGGTTTGGGAGGATCAGCCAACGCTCTTAGTACCATGCTCTCAACTAAGGGTGTACCAAACGATGTCCTCGGTAACTTCAACTCTCTGTCCATTATCGTCATGGCCCCAGTCCTAAACTATGGACTCTACCCACTTCTCCGAAATCGCAAGATTCATTTCGGCCCGATTGCACGAATAACCTTTGGCTTGTTGCTATCCTGTGTTGCAGGCGCTGGTTACACTATTTTGAACTACTACGCTTATAAGAATGGACCTTGCGGAAAATACGGATCGTCTGCCACTTGCGTGGATGCAAACGGAGTCTCCTTGGTTTCCGATATCACTGTTTGGTATATGGCTATCCCATATGCCCTCGGAGGTATTTCCGAACTCTTCGTCAACGTCCCCGCCTATGGAATCGCATATTCTCGCGCACCAAAGAACATGCGTGGTCTCGTTTCCGCTATCAATCTTTTCATGTCTGCCATCTCTTACGCTATCGGACTTGCTACCGCCGGTCTCATCAAGGATCCATATCTTACTTGGGATTTCGGCGCGCCTACTATCATTGGTCTCGTTCTGGCTATCGCTTTCTACACCACTTTCCGCGATATCGATAAGGAGGAATACACAATTAGTGAGAATGGCGATTATCAACTAACGTTAAAACCGGATGAAAGTAAAACAGCTCCTCCTTCTTATGAGGCGGGCTTTGATGATGAGAAGAATTTTGAGGCTGGAGAGATTGGGAAACATCCTGCTGTTGCTTCTATTCCCGTCTCTGAGGAGTCTAAGGAGATTAAGTGATGGATGTGAATCTTTGGGAGGCATCTGGTATGTCGTTATGAATGAATGGGGTCTGTCCGTTTCTGGGATAGATGAGTGTAACCTTAATGTAGTTTGTGATTGATGATCTTGGATCATGATTTCATGTTGGAATATGGATAATTATATCAACTCCGAGTCTTGTGAATGTATTGTGAATTATGATAGGAAATTTTTGCTTCCGTGCGTGCGATTGATCTGTAGTGTCATTGGTGCTGGTGAAGGTTAGAGTTTGAGAGATCAAGAACTCGAAAACTCCGACTCCTTCTCCTCAATAATCAAGCCTTGAAGAGAGATCTCAGTGTATTTATGTATCGAAAAATGATGCTAGGTAGAGTGAGATAAAATAACGGTGAAGGTTTAGGAGTTAACCTGAGTTTGAAGTACAGCCACAATGCGGCTGTGCAGCCTACTGAAGCTTGGCTTGGCTAGACCACTAAAGTGGTCTCCACGATGAACAAAGAACCTAAAAGCTCACATTCACTCGCAAACGGTTACACTCACATCTCTCTTTCTTCTTGTGAATCAACGACTGGTTTTCAGGGTTCTGCTGTGAATCACTCTATGCGCTTTTAAATATTTCTTTGTTGGCTTGGAAATATGGATAACCCCAAACAATTACAACACAAAAACCAGCTACCGCCCGCAAGACTCTTGGTAGCAAGAAGCAAACCTTCACGATGACATCGAATTCTCAGGTTGCTGGCAAGGTTCGGCCGGACGTACGAAATGATTCCGAAATCCCAACCGGACTTGACGCGAGCGAGATAGAGGTCTACAAAACTCTTCTGGGAGTTAGAGAACGACGAACTAAGCCTCCACCGGATGTATTTGTTATCACAGATATTGCAAAAGATTATGATGATTTGGTAGCCATGATATTGTTGAAGGAGTTGCAACGACTTGGATTAATTCGGTAGGAGGAGTCTTGTCACTCATTTCAATATCAAGATTCTAATACTCTCCATCTTATAGACTTAGAGGCTTCGTCGCAAACCTCAAGCCTGCAACAAAAAGAGCTTCCTACGGAAGAGGAGCATTAGATTCTCTCGGTCTTCAAGATATCCCTATCGCTTGGGGTGAAGATGCAGTAACCAAACCTTCTGAAACTCACAAAGAAACTCACAAAGATCCGCCGCATGAATTCGTGTATCCTTTCAAACCTAAGAAGTGTACTTTCACACCACTTGGCGAAGATAAAGCGGACTTCGAAGATCCACTAGAGATCGAGTCAGGAAGCGCCTTGTTGCATCGATGTGTACTCGAAAATTCGACAGAAGACAGCGAGAAAATTACGTTTCTCCTGATCTCTTCACTCAAGGATATTTCGACATACATCCAGAACCACGAGAAAGAGTTTATGGAGGGAACTGCACGAGTTGTGCTTCAAGGA
Source organism: Calycina herbarum (assembly GCA_001414485.1). Classification (NCBI taxonomy): domain Eukaryota; kingdom Fungi; phylum Ascomycota; class Leotiomycetes; order Helotiales; family Pezizellaceae; genus Calycina; species Calycina herbarum. The sequence goes on along the minus strand of LLEY01000173.1, from coordinate 74,357 downwards.
GCTTACAGTACAGAATTCGGCGACAACAAATTTAGTCTTGAAATGGACACTACGGCTGCGAACAACAGATGGGACTTCGAAGCCGCCAAACACTTCCACAGATTCATAGCTGAAAGAGAAATCCCTTCCATAGTATACACCAAAATCGCGGCTTCAGCCGCCGGACTAAGCCCTAAGTTCTTCGAGGAGTTGAGAGATACGCGACATGTTCTCGGTGAACATCTTCTCGACAGATATGTCAAGCAAGAACTTCAGTTTTATGAGGAGTCTCAGGGACCTAATCCGCCTCTTAAAAAGGATCAAGAGAATTACCTGAGAATTAGAACGACGTGGTATGACATCCACAAGCACAAACCCGAAGATAAAAAACCGGAAGCGAGGGAGATACTCCAATATGTGAAGCTCGTCCTTTATGATGCACTTGCCGCTTTGGATACCGCTGGTGAGGATGTTATAGAAGCTTTGGGTGTGTTGACGGAACTCCAAGAGAAACAGGGCGAAATTAAGGAATATACTGCTCGGCATAGAGTTGTTGGATCGGGAGTTGTTACTTCAGATGGTACTTTGGATTTGGGTATTAATATCGACAAGATGAAAGTAGCTCTCACCGCACTCCTGAAAGGATCATTATTGTCGGCCGTTGAGAAAGGCTTTGGTCTGAAGGAAAATTATAGTCAGGCCATTGAAAGTGGTGTCGAGAATGAGTAGAACGTTTAGTTGCTCTTCATTGGAATTTAAGCAATGTTTTTATCTTATAGCACTGGAACCGTCCCTTATTGGTATTAGCGAGCTTGCAATTCTCAAGTGACGTGAAGCAAGGTAAAAATTCCCATGCTTCAAAACTTGGCTTTTACCTGGTCAAAATTTGACTTCATTATATATACCTCCACATGTAACATGGTGCGAGCGTATACGATAAATAATGGCATTAGACGTCTACGAGCATTCTCTGATTCTTTGTATATTGCTATCCCCGTTCATTTTTAGCCTTCCTAGCGCCTTCTCTTTCCTCTCCTGCCCCCCTTTCTTGATAGCCCTAAACGTTCTCATTATTCCTTCTTTTCTACTATCTTTCTACTGAAACTAAACGGCACTAGCTTACGAGTACCCTGCTCTTGCTCGAAGACAAGTTAGCCCCTCGATTATTTCCCGGCCCCCAAATTTACCAACCCCCCCGAAACACCTACTACCTTCATTGAATTTGAAAAAAATACATAGTGACCTTTTCGTTATAACCCAGTATCCTTGTACTATTAGTTTTTAATATTACGGGTTTCTAAAAAAAAAAAACCCCATTCATTTCTTTAAAGCAGGAAGTGGGAATAACCTCGTAAAGTGACTGGCAATCAAAGAAACTTCTTACGCTCTCACCATGGCACACATAATACAAAATATAAAAACAATTATATATCTTTACCATCTGTGCCAATTATATCAAGTGGGTTCTTTTTCATATTTTCCACAGCTCTTCCAAAATTATCAAGATCCTTCGTAATATGAAACTTGCTACTCGTCTCATACAACCTTCTATCCATATACTTACGAACTTGACCCTCAATTCTAACAAAAACGAGAGCATTAGAAGCTCTCCAGTCTTGCTGAATCTATTTCCATGATGTCCTTTGAACTTCCCTGGTATAGCGCGGAAGAGAGGAATTGACTAGTAAGCCACGAGTGAGCCACGGGTGAGCTGTGGGTAAGCTACGGGTAAGCTACGGGTAAGCCATGGGTAAGCTAACGAATGAATTCAGAGCTAATACTATTTGTCAAGTGAGCCACAAAAAGATAATCCCGCGTAATCTGTCAATTGTCGAGTAAGCCAATAAAATTTGGGGGCCAAAAAGCACGTCTCAAGTAAGCTACAAAAAGTTGGTTGCGAGTAAGCCAGACCTTTGGGGAGTAGATTTCCCAACTTACTACCTTGCTCTCCCTTATATATTATTATTTCATTGTTATATCAAAATACTTCTGGTACTTTTCGAATAGCGTGCGGGACCGCCGTCGTATGATGGGTCCTGAACTGCATATTTTCCCACTGCTTTACCCACTGCTCTAAGGTCTGACAAAAAATTGAATTGACTCTTTCAAATTCAAACAAAAAGACCAGCTAGTTCAGTAACTCTGATCGTCAAGTATTCAAGAGAGGACGGAAGTATTCTGGAAGTATAGTCATTCGACGATAGCGGAGTTACTAAACCCGGTCGTGCCGCTAGCCCAAACAAATCCTTACAGTGGTGCCAGCGCCTGAAGGTTAATTATCAGCACCCACCAAACCACACGAACACTGCGAAGAAACAGAACCCACGGAAAGAATGGAAGATGGCGAGGCCCCTTACGCTCGACGATACCACGAGCGCACAAACAAAGGCATCGAAGACTACAAGGAACCTGAGAACAATGTCTCGAAGAGGGAAGGGGAGCCCGTGTGACTGAAGGGCAGTCGCGAAGGAATGGAACTGCGATATACAAGAGTGTATTGAAGTCGGGTCCCGAGCCTGTTGAAAGAGGACTGAACTCGAGGGAAATCGCTCACGACAACTGGAGTGACGGGAGAAACCCAAGTAGAGCAGTCGTGGTGAGATCAAGGTCGCTCCTTCCTTTGACTCCTACCTCGAAGCGACCACCTTGGAGAAAGGAAGGCACGACTCCCTACTCACATTCCAATCCGGATTAGCCCCGAGTATAAACCCCCCCTCGGATTCCTTTCTATATACATACTTTTTCGTCGTGGAAAACGTATTGCTGGGGGCGCTGGACTTGGGCTGGTTAAAACCGAGGGACTTTGTTGGTAGAAAACGCTAGACTTTTGGTTTGAACAGCATGCAGGCAGTGCATTTTGGACGATGGAAATGGTCAAGTACACCAACTTGATCGGGCAGCTGGTTCCTCTTCTGTATGCCAGGATGGCTGCAGCGGCGAGAGACTCGAACATCCTCCCAAAGATATCAGTCGAGCCGCAAGCGCAAGAACACAAAACATATCGATCATTCTATCCCAATGCAACTGGGAAGGATGACCTGCAATTTTTGGGCAAGCTGCTTTCTAGACAACGGTCTTTAGATATCTGAGACTTTAAGCCTTGTTGTAGCCAGTGAGATACATGAGTTTGGAGCTTTACTGATGGCCCCCTTGCACTCTTTTTTTTGGGACAGAGAGGGGACCGTTGGTATATTCCAAATTCTTACTATTGGTCTCTCTTGTCGCGTTGGCTTTCGTTCTTTTCTTAACGCACACAGTTCTGTTTTTCCAGTCCTCTTTTGTTAGATCCAATGGGACATTGTTCACATAAAATTCGATGAACAGAGCTTCAAGCTGGAGGTGGCGAGTTAAGTTTCATCTCTCCAAGCTGTCAGCGTACAATGGAAACCAACTTTTCAAGCCAAAGGATAAGTTAACAGAAATATAGTCTATACAACAAACGGAACCTGATTGCAAAAAGCCCCGCAATACACCTCGAAAAGAATAAAATCCAAACCCCCTTCTACAATGTCAACCATCAATTTCTCTCACCCTCACCCTTCTCAAGAAATATATAAGTCCTTATGATAACAACTCAAGAAAATTCCCATCTCAAAAGAAAACGCCACCACCCATCGAGCCCTATACGCAACCTCCTTATATTTAATTACCACCAGCCTGATCGTTTCTATGGCCTCCTCCCGGATGCCAATAGCAGTATCGAGGAGGTGCTCTCTTAATTTTTAGCTTACAACGATGGGCCCTGATCTTCCCTCTAGCTCTCGTCCGTCCCTCACAACGTCCTACCGGAGGGAGATTGTTGGCAGCACGCCTCTTCCTTCCACCGGTCGCTCTCTTGCCAGCAGGTTTCTTACCAGCGGGTTTCTTGCCCGCAGGTTTCTTGCCTGCTTTCTTGCCTGCTTCATCATCGCTAGAGCTGCTATCATCTCCTCCTACACCACCACCTGCAGCGGCTTTCTTGCCTCCACGTGTTGACTTTCTTCCGCCTTTTGGAGGTTCTGGCTGGGGCTCTTCCTCCTCTTCTTCTGGTGGCTGTTGCTTGCCTCCACGTGTCGACTTTCTTCTGCCTTTTGGAGCTGGCTTTGGAGCTGGCTTGGGTTCTGGGTCTGACTCAAATGGATCTGTACTGTCTCCCTTGGGAGGTGATTTCTTCGCCGGCTTCTTCCCAGCCGCTTTTTTCCCAGCCGGCTTCTTTGGTTTCTCTGGCTCTGGTTCTGGTTCTCCCTCTGACTCCCCTAGTTCAGGCTGTGGACTTGGCTCTGGGGTTGGCTCTGGGGTTGGCTCTGGAGTTGGCTTTGGAGTTGGCTCTGGAGTTGGTACCTTAGGAGGTGTCTTCGTCTTTGATCGCACTGGCACTGTCCGGGTCACTGGCTCAGGCTCAGGCTCAGACTCAGACTCAGACTCTGGCTCAGACTCCTCATCATCAGGCACTTCAACTACATCCTTAGGAACCACCTTCCTGCCTGTCGGTTTCTTCCCAGCACCATCAGATTTAGATTTACTCCGTGTTGGGGTCAGAGTCCGAGGATCCGGTTCTGCTGCCTTTTTCCAATTGTCTCTTTGCGAAGGCGGGGTTGCCCTCCTTTGTGATTTCCCAGTTCCGGGCGATATGACTCTCTCTACTTTGACCTCTTTCGGGGGGGTTGGTGTGAATTGATCTGGGTTAAAAGGATCGTAATCGGGGTCCCCTGGTCTTGGCTTTCTCTTCTTGGCCGGTGGTTGCGTTGGTGCTTCACCGCCTTCTCCCTCGGGTTCTTCATCTTCTATCTCTTCGCTGTTACGTTTTGCGGGTGTTCGTCCATCCTGGATAATGGGGTTGTCTAAGTCGGCGCTATCCTCGCTATCTGACATTTTGTTGTTTGTTTTGGGCTTAAATGTTTTACAGAGGTACTCTAGTCAAAGCGTGAAGTGTAGAAACCTTGGGTTGGTGTGAGTGAAAACCCTGTAAATGTACCGAAGTGGGACGAGCATTTAAGAGTTAGGGAAATGGAATGCGCTTCTTTGTTCTTTGTCATGGTGTTGAATATATATGTATGCCGCATGCGGGTTTCGACTCCTTTTTTGTTATCAAAGAGTGATGGAAAACCGACAGCTTGCGGGCCAAGTTCTTTATTCAACCCTGCGAGCTATAGCATAGCTTGGTCCCTGCTCACTAAATTGTTTGCTCAAAAGAATTCTTCTGGGGTTTCTTTGTTTCTTTGGGGTCAAACACGATTCCAAAGCTGTACTATTTTGGTAAGCGGGATATGTGTAGGCTGTCTCCTGGTGGAGAATACAAGTGGCAGTAGATAGGTACTTCCTTGATACGCAGTATTGACCTGGGGATAGAAGTTGACTGTTGCAAATATTTGGGCTAACAGTCTGCAATGTTCTGACTTTTTGGAATAATTTAGTTGAATTACCTGGAAAGTTAAAAAGGCTGTCCAGATCACTACAGCGCTTGATTTCCACGGAGTTTGGCAATAAGAAGGGTGTTCAGCAGCCTTAACCTCACAACAGCCATGTCTACCTTTTGATCTTCTCGTAATAAAGTTTTATTATACCAAGCCGTTCCATTTTAATAGTAGTGACCTAGATTTGATTGAGAGACAGTTGTGAAGAAGTTCCAAAAGATCAAGACTAAACCAAAACCAAAGGAATTTCTGTTTCCGTCAATGGTACACGCAGACTAAAAAGTTAATGGGAAGTTGCATAGATTTCCTTGTGTCATGATTAAAATCTCCCAATCTCCCAAATAGCAAACCTCTTTCAGTGTAGGTAAACTCAAAGAACATATGTATTATGCTTGGATCTTCCTGACGCCATTTTATTCCTCTTCCTGGCCCATGGTCCCAAATGATTTACAACAGGAGCTCCTGGGATATGGAGAAAAAGGACGAAGAAGCCGGAAGTGAAGAAGAGAATTCCCGGAGACCCAGGAGAGCCAGGCCAAACCCAGCGCACGGGCAACCCTCAAATGACGAGAGTATATCACTCCATCTTTCTCCAGGAAACGAAGAAGATCATGCCCAGGAAACCAGGAGTACTCAGCCAGATTCAACGCACAGCCAACCATCAAATGACGGAACTACATCAGAGTCACCTCCTCCGCTAGAGAACGAAGACGATGACGACCGAGTGGATAATCACGACGCTATAGCCAGACCCTCAACACGGAGAGAATCCGCAGACGAGAATCGAGCAGAAATAGTGGAAGGGATACAAGCGAGTCAGCAGGAGCAGTCAGGTTCAGGTCAAGATCAGTCAGGTTCAAATCAACCACAAGTTTCTCAATCCCAACTGGTAGCACATACTCCACAGCCACAGTCGCCTTCCACCGCCGAACAACAGGCAAACACGCAGGCGGTCCAACCAGACTACGACCACTCAGATCAGCAGCCCACTACAGTTTCCCAGAAGCATCAAGCTCCTCCACCACCAGCTCAAAATCCAGCATCTCAAGCTGATGTTCAATCTCAATCGACCCAGCAACAACAAGCATCACAACCGGCGGCACCGGGACAAACCCCATTCCAAACCCTCATACCACCAGCCATACGTCCACCAGCTGCACCAGTCCAACAACCAGCACCAGAAAACCCTTACTGGAACCTTAGATTTCTACCGCTCGCCCTACCGCTCAATCAATTTCCACCAGTCCAATTCCCACCAGCAGGTCCACAGCCACCGCCCAGAAAATATCGATGCACAGGGACAACGAAACAGGGAAAGAGATGTCGTGTCTTGACAACAAATCGGAGCAGAAGATGTTGGCGTCATGCGTACTGGGGGTTTAGATGACATAGGCACACCGAAGTGAAAATCAATGGAACGGAACCACTCTGCGCTCAGCGACTTGTGATTGTATTGAAACATGTAAGGGAATAGATGAGATTGTGTGAACTAGCCTGGAAGAAGATAGACGGCTGTTTAAGGGTCTTAGGTATAGTTGAGAACTTGGAAGTCCGAAGTAGGTGAAGATTTTGGGGGAGCTTGAACGATAATCGGAACGAAAACTATCGTTCGTTGCCACACAGGACAGTGCTTTTCCACCCCAACATACACACGTGGGTTCTTGCGACCACTTATTGCACGATCAGACTTCAATTCCTCATAAAGTGTATGCGCACAATCGATCGCCAAATTTTCAGATTCCAACCCCACTTCTTCTATCTCTCATTCTTCACGGTCTCGAGTCTTTCCCCATTCTTCTAGTTCCTCAGGTGATTCGCGTATAAGGATGCTAATATCGTCTATGTCCCTGAATAATATGCCGAGGGCTAGCATTGTTTTGAGAATTTTAGGTTGAGCTGCTGATGGGATATACCAACCTCTCTCGTTGTCCATGGTCCTGGAGCACTGGTAGGTTTCTGCACGAGAATGTTAGAAGCGGATTGCCACCGATCTCAGAATTGGAAGATGGGCAAGAAGAGATGTGGGTGATCTCGTCAGTATCGTCATTTCTAGAGGTATGTCTGGGCAGCATGAGGAGCAAACATAGTCTTAAGTCTTCCGAAATTTGAACACTAACCTTAGGTTTCTCTAATCAGGTCCTTGTCGAAACCCAGACTCTTGATCAATCTCCAAGGAACATTGAAGAGAAACTTCATACGTCGGATATACCCAAATGCCTGTGGGGGAAGTATAGAACATGAAATGTCTCTTAATTTTCCACCTCGTAATTGAGCGTGTAGCGTGAAGACGAGTTGGGAGATCAGAACTTCTTGGATCTCGGCATACAGCGGGGGTTCGTAAATATTCGTCCATCAGGACTCATTCCAACCTGCCTCACTCAGAAATAATAATATAGACTTTCTCTTCCTAATCCTCTCCCCATACTTCATCAAGAGAGCCGGAAAAGGGATTAACAAAATTGCAATAAAAGCCAGTAAAGTATTACCCCATCCCAATCCAAGACGAGCATACATAGGTGGTCCCGCGAGTGGCAGGAAAGCACCAGCCGCAGAGCGAAGAACCGTATTTGCAGCCACCGCGGAGGCTGAGTAAAGAGGAAAGGCGTCTATTAGATAGGCTTGGCTGGGGATCTATAAAGGGAATGATTAGGCTCAATGGCGATGGAATCTCATGAGATTGGGTTTAACTCACAAAAGCAGCCATCATGCCTAGGCCAATAATTGCAGTCCCAATGATAGGCGCAATCCACATAATTTCTTTTTCGGCAGTCCATCCATATATGAAAAAGCCCGCAGGAATGAGAAAAGAGCCATATACCATGACATTAAGACGGTACTCAGGCTTCATTTCCCCATTATTTTGTTTCGCTTGGGCCTTTAGCGTGCGATCTGATACAGCGCCGAATATCCCTGCTCCGAGGAGCATACCAACACCCAAACCAAGAAATGAGAGCCCGGAAGCGTGACTAGCGAAGTTGTACTGGGCTTCGAAGACAAATGTTATAGTGGTGTAGAGAAGGTACAACTCACCAAAGACCATGGCCAAAAAAATGGAAATAAGAGTAACAACAGGGGAGAAGAGCAGCATTTGGATTGGACGGATAATAGCTCGGCTCAATGTGGCGAGGGGTCCAAGATCAGAGGCGTATCTGGACCGGAGGCTTGAATTCGCAGTCTTGCGCAGGCGAGAAGCTTTCTTTTCCAAGATGGCAGGTGTGAAGCTCTCTGGCACGAAGACGAAAAAGGCTATCGTCACTCCGCCAGACTACACTAGAAATCAGCCAGAGAACTCTACTAGAAAAGTTGTTGTGCTTAGAAACATACCGCAATGGTCAAAATCCAGAAAATCCAGCGCCAGCCCTTTTCTTCATATATGAAACCTCCTACATATCATTAATACAAAATTATGTTGGAAAATCATAGACAACGAACCTGCCACGGGACCGATAACTGGGCCTAGCAAAGGTCCCAATGACCACACGGCTATTGCAGCCCCACGCTCTTCGGGGACAAAAAGATCAGTTACGGTGCCTCCTCCGAGTGTCAACACGCCCGCGCCCATGGAGCCGGCTAGAAACCGAAACACAACCAGCATAGAGAGATCTATGCTAAGGGCACACGCAGCTGTGCAAAGAACAAACAAAATGTTGGTTGCACGATAGACTGGAGCCCGACCATACATCTCTGACAGTGGCGCTAGAATTAAAGGGCCTGCTGCATTTCCAAGAACGTATATCGATACCACAAAAGTCCTCAAAGTCGTGCTTTGTGATTTGAATTCATTCATTACTGATGGAACGCTAGGCGCGAACATAGTGGACGCTAGAGTTCTATAATGAATTAGAGAGGCATATCTCCATCGAAGACAGACGTACGATAAGAAGGTCATAAGTGCAAGTACAATTATCATCATCCATTTCTTGAATGGCTTCCAATTCTGAGCCCTCGCCGGATCATCGTGCCCGTCAAAATCGACCCCATCCTCGCTCATGACGAGTTACAGTTTCTCACCGAGAAACTTTCGATGGTACGTCCGGCTTAAGAACTGCGGAATGAAAAGAGGAAAAATGAGAAAAAAAGGGATTGGTGCAATTGGGTTGTGGTCGGTCGAAGATTGAATGGTAGCTGTTAGCTTGCCAACCGTAGAAATGTAGGTAAAATGTTCCAACAGCATATGCATGTTGGTTATTTCGGTTGGCTAAGTATACCCATGCCAATGTTTATGCACTTGCCTAGGTGAAAAGACGTATAAATATGCACTTGCAATTCGTCGCAATTTCTGAACACGATTTTGCACCATCAATCATGGCGGCTCAAGGAAGGAGCCACTCGGTTCTATTCATCACATCCTGCGATCGCGGTCAGGCCAATGTAATTCTATCAGTTGCAAGCGAGTTTCTCCAATCTGCACCCTCTTTCGATGTACACATCGCTTCGACAGCCTCGTTAGCACCGCGCGTTGAGAAACTTCATCCCAATGCATGGTTCCATCTTCGACCCGGTAGCTCGATGTTCGAAAGTTACCTTTCGGCTGGACATAGTCTCCATGGGCTGCAACATCCACCAGGCTCTCGTGGCGCCATATCTAGTATCACCGGCGTTGACCGGATGATGGAGCACTGGAAAGATGGCAAATATTTGGTCCTGTACGAGACATGCTCTGCATTACTCCGTGAAATAGCACCGCAGGTCGTAGTGGTTGACCCAACCCTCGCGCCTGAGATCGACGCCTGTCGATACAGTCAGAAAGGAATTAAGCTGGTGATTTTGTCTCCGATGGGCCTCAAAGATTTACTCGTCCCCATTCAGCCAAGGGGGGGTGTTTTATGGAAATACCCCGCGATGTCTTCAGGGTTCCCATTTCCCATACCTGCCCACTTGATCCTCGCAAATGCGTGGATCCTTGTGCGACTTGGACTTCATTGTTTCTTGTTGTCACCACTTTTCCGCGAGATTGCTGCAGCTCGCAAAGCAGTTGGACTTCCTGGCCCGGTACCGAGTATTGGACCCTACGTCTCAGAAGGTACACATTATCTGGTTCCAGACCTCCCAGCCCTGAGTCTGCCGTTGGATCTCATTCCAAACAATGTCACCGCCTGTGGGCCAATTGTCTCTTTGCCTTTGGGTAATGATGACCTCACGGCATCTGGAAGGCAGCTTTTGGAATGGATGGGTGGCAGTGAGACGGCAATGGTCTTGGTGAGCTTCGGCTCTCATCTGGCACTGTCGAATGAAGATTGTATCGCTCTGGCAAAGGGGCTGGAGCGGGCGTTGAAGCAACACCCACGGCTGTTGGTTTTATGGAAGAGGAAGGTGCCAGAAGACGACGATCTGGCCAGCGTGACGGCAGCTCTGGGAGACTCGTGGACCGAAGGCAGAGTCAAGATGGTGGAGTGGTTAGCGGTCGACCCTGCCTATCTGCTAACACGCCCCGGGGTCGTGGCACATGTTCATCATGGAGGAGCCAACGCGTACTTTGAGACGTGCAGGTGAGTGAAGTTATTCCCAAATTCATTTCCAAACAATGGTAGCTAACTGCATAACATGATAGGTCGGGGGTGCCGCAGATAATCCTTCCGGTATGGTATGATACCTACGGTAATGCAACCTGTGCGGAGTATCTCAAAATCGGCCTCTTCGCCAACAAAAGTTGCGCACCTCATGTTTCGGCAGAGGAGTTTGGTGATGCGCTTTACATGGTCTTGGATGAAGATAGCAGATGTGGCACAGAAATAAGAGCAACGGCGCGTCTATTTGGAGAACGATCTCGGATGAATGATGGGCGAGAGACTGCTGCTAGTGTGATTAAAAAGATGGCGGGTAGTAACTGAATTTGATTGGATAAGCACCACCTTAGCGCATGATTTGATCAGTCCACGTGTCGTTGTAGATACTACTTATGCCCAAGGTAGATCGGGTGGATAACCTGGCCTTTCCCAAATATCTATGCACTTGCCCGCCCTCCCTTAATCAGTGTGTTGGTTTCTTTCATTGCCTATGTAGTTTATTTCACGGTACCGAGGTACTTTCAACCGCACCAGAGGATTTGATAGCGGCGCAGAACCAACAACCGGTGAGCCTCATAGTAGAAGGTCACATTGCAGATCGTTTTTCCTATATATATGCTGCCCTATGGCTGGTGTGCTAATACTTATTTCAACCGGGTATATATAACTTGCATGACATGAGGGACATGAGGGGGTTACGGAACGGAGCGTCGTTGAATGAGATATTATCCCGTACAAACACTCGATCCACATTTGTTGTAAGTAGCTCCTGGTGTCATTTTGTTCCCCGTCGTATAATGAATTGGGAATCTTTGGCAGTTCTGCATCAAGAATGTAACCTCCGAAATGCAGATTTCGTCACCAACTTCATTTCATTGGGTCCACCAGGGTCGGGTCGCCGAAGGGAAGATGTCATGATGCAGTTTTCAATATCAAATCAAATTACTAGTGTTATGGCTTTCGGGTTGTTGGGGAAGAGGAATTTCGGGGTCAACATAACTCCCATCATTTCTCTGTATAGTATTGTATTATATATTCTCATATGAAAAAACTAGTTTCTGCCGTGCTTCACGTATTCATTACCAGAATCAACACTGCCAGTTACTTCCGTGATAAAGTGTAATTATTTTTTGGGATTGAATCTATTTAGCTCTATGGCTCAAAATGCCCCTTCTTTGTAAAAATATGCAAAACCATATCCATGCGGAGCGACCATGTTCAAATAATGATTTGAAAAGCTTTGCTTGCTTTGATTAGAAGACGTATTGCGATCAGCTCAATTCGCAGCACGAAGAACCTTCCGAACAGGCATCTCGAACTCCCAGTTTGGATTCCGATTATCCAACGGCATATTTCTAACTGGCCGCAGCTGCGTAAGTTCCACCCTCTCAAGGTTGGAATATGGCTCCTGGCCACCATTAACTTCTCCGGATTCCCCGAGACCTCTATACTCATGGCTTTGCTGGTCGCGGGAGCTTCCTTTAAGGTATGAACGGCCCTGCCGCAGCGAGAAATACTATGTGAGACCAGTGATGTGTTTTGAGTAATGTTTTGTCAAGCCCCCAATTGTTGGCATGCACGAGCAGGAAATCCCTACCGAGAGTTCGATAACGCTGACTTTTTGAAGTTAGAGAGGTGTTTAGTGAAGAATTGAGCAGTACTTACACAAGTAACATTGGTGGGAAGAGGTCGTAGGTACCGTCTGAGCCGTTTTTCGAACGGATCCGATAGATTAGTGCAAAAACGCTAACTACACAGGCACTGCAGTTAAGAAATTAGTTTCTTAGAAATATCCGAACAAGAACAGAAATGGCACTGACATCAATCCCGTCGCGAAAACCGCAATGATCACTAACCTCCGCTCTTTCGGCATTTTGAGCTGCCATATCCCCACTGCTGCCAAACAGAAGATGTAAAAATCGCTGGCAATCCCAAAAACAGACGCAACGATCCCCACCATAGCAAGAGGACTATTGGGGTCTGTATCTATATTACTGATCCAAGTCTTTTTTGGTCCGGGAATGAGGTGGTAGAACTGGGGTATGCTGGTGGATATGTAGAAGGCGGTGGTTACAATCGCTCCGCCCCAGATCCAGGTTACGAGTGTTTTTCGGGGGCGGAATATCTGAATGTATAGAATGAAGAAGGTGAGTTTCGCAAAGAGCATTGTTGGGAGGGTGGAAACTACAAAGGCGGCGCCTGTCTGATTTCAAAAAGTTAGCCTTGACCCGAGGGATTGGAATTATGGAGACTAACAACGATAAAGTCGTTGTTAAGAACGGTTCCGAGTTTTAGGTCCCATTGGTGGGTCCCAGCTCCAAGTTTTGCAACTACAAATTGTGTCAGTGATGGCTCTGTTGTATAGCATCAAGGTTCAAGCGCCTTTTGTGCTGCTTACCTAGACAAGCCGTGATCAGTTGCTCAATTGTCCCTAGCTGATTTGTTTGTTTAGCAGTTGTAAGAATATTTCATACCAGACTCTTGGCACTACATACCGTTGCTATCAAACATGTCACTTGAAGGAAAATTAGTCCTAGGCCCAAGCAAAGCATCGGAAAGACTCACAATCATCCAACGTATATTTTCGAATATGAACAGTCTTGAAATAAAACCTCGCCGAAACGAAGCAAAGCATAATGAACACAAACACAGTACCCATTGAATACATGAGAGGCGCCAACTTATGAGGGCTTTCAAAATTTGCTTGGACTCCCTCTGGTGGTTCCCCAGCTGGGAGGCCCACCAGGAACGGCAGCATTTTTGGATCGACTTGAACGGACGGCATTTCCTTGATCTCAGAGCTCGAGAGGATGGTGAAAGTAATCCTGTACTGGCGTTGAGGCGTATCAGATCAGGCTATAGATCTTGTTCTATGATGGGGATGCGAGGTTCTCAGGTAGCCAATTAACCGTGAAGCGAAAGGGGGCGGAGTTGGCTTGTGGGGAGCAACTGATGCCTGTGGAGGGCAACTGCAGAATAAACTAACATCAGAAGAGTGGTAAGGAACACATACCCTGTATGTGGTGTCGGTATAACCGGTCGAGTCGTTTTTCAGCGGTTCGCCCACCTTTAAATGGACATATAGAGCTACTAGGTAGAGTGCCGAAATTATTTCTCGTCTCATACGAATCATTTGAACCCCCTTCTTGACTTTTGAAAGCAAAGCAACCGACAGCAAGAATGACTTTACTTGACTGGAGTCCTGTTCAAACTACCCTTTTCAGCTATGGCGGCGTCGTGGTTGGCATTGCCATTTTTGTCGCTCTTTTGGCTTTCTGGTTCAACAGCATTATGCCTACATTTCCTGATGCTCCTGTACGTACGTTGCACTTGCTCCCTGCTCTCCATATATTTCAGAAACTAACTTGAAATCAAGTCTAACTTAGATCTCACAAGAACTCTTCTCATCTGCTGCCCGATGGGTACAGGGCAAGAAGTGGCTTCTCAAAGGCCGAGCCATGTTGGTTGATGCACATGTAAGTCTGAGGTCATTCGCAAATGGACATGAAGCTCAAACCTCTAGGTCCCCGGGAAGACGTATATGCTCCCAACACCAAAGAACTATTGTGTCTTTATTTCCAGCGAAAAAAACGTCAAGGAATTTGCTTCTTCGCCGAACTTCTCGCTAAATAAAGCTTATGATGATGTAAGTTCTCTAGGATGCTACTTGATATAGATTTGGCGCTTGCTCTATCAAAGCTCTTTTCGTATAGATATAACAAGATATGGTATGACGAAGAGGAATCCATACATACTACTCAGGTTTACTTCTTTCGGGTCTTGCGAGAAAGTTTGACCACGAAGTTACCAGATATTTATCCTCACATGCAAGAGACTCTCAAGAAAGAAATCAACAAGTATCTTGCCAACACGAAAGCTGTGGAAGGTAAGTCCACTACTATACATGTGATAATGAGAGATATTGTGACTAATTCTTCGCTGTAAACTAGGATGGAAACCGATATGCCACTACCCTTTCCTGGAGTATATCACAGTCTCCGTCATTGGCCCTATCTATTGGGGAGAGTCATTGTGTAAGTTGAATCTTTGAGCTATTTTGGATTTCCAAAGAACTAACATGTAATCCTAGGGGCTAACCCGGAATTTCAAGACGCAGCCCGCAAATTCCCAATTCAATATTTTCAATTTGGAGAAATCGTGCAGCACATCCCGAGTTTTGCAGTGCCGTAAGTGCCAGCAACCTATCCCTCAAGCCTCGTTAACATTTTAAGGTTGGTTAAATTTGCTGTTACTAAGGGGAACAAATATCGCAATATTTTGATCAAACATCTGCTTCCCATCGTCACGGAGCTATTAGCTGAAAATAAAGACGCACCTTTAAGCGAGAAGAATCTCCCGGTAAGAAATATGTGTGCCAATCGATGAGCGTTTACTTATTTAATAGTTTACCAACGTTCTCCAACACACCGTGTCCATCACCCGAGGCAAACCGTACTGGACCCCAAGGCGTGTAGTCCTTCTTCTAGAAGCCCTATGGCAATCCGGTGGCCACTCTGTTCCCATGGTAAGCTGCCCCTATATCTTATTAGACATTAGCTTGAGCGCTAACACTTAGAAGACACTTGCACAGACGGTCAACACTTTATGTGAATATCCTCAGTATACCGAACCTTTACGGGAAGAACTTGGACAGCACACGGAGATGGATCTCAAAACTCTTGAAAGTCTCCCTTTACTGAATAGTTTCCTCAAAGAAGTTCTCCGAACAAAACCACTGGACAGCGGTAAGAGTATCACCAAAACGATACCAGCTCATGCTAATACTATTGGATCTTCAGCATCAACCCGCCGCAAACTTCTCGAGGCACATACTTTTAAGGACGGACCACATGTTCCTGCAGGGAACATAGTTTGCATTCCATCATACAGTATCATGCACGACCCCAAGCTTTATCCAAACCCAGAAGTCTTCGACGGCTTCCGATTTACGAAGCTTGCGGACTTGGATTTCATGGAAAAGGGCGCGGCAAAACAAATCATAAAGAGCAAAGTCACTGATGTTGATTTGAGTTTTCCATTCTGGGGATATGGGAAGGAGGCATGGTACGCAATTCCTCGTTCCATTGCACGAAACCCTCGGTTACTGACAACTACCTTTAGCCCTGGACGTTTCTTTGCCTCTTTCGAGATGAAAAGTGTCATGGCCCTCATGCTCAGTCAATATGATTTTAAGCTGGCAGATGAGAAAAAACCCACAACTTGGTCATGGCGCACATTCGCTTTACCTCGCAAGGACACTGTGCTCCTCATCCGTCCACGTTTCCACAGCCAGTAGGCATCAGATGTAACACGCGCCAAGAATTTTCTTAAAAGAAGGGATTCGATAGTTCTTGCAAAGTCATTACAATAAATTTTACATACAATTTACTCCTTGATTCTCAGCCTGTTGTTTCAATTGTGAATCCATTTCTTGATACTGAAATAAGCCAATACAAGAGATTCGGTGTTAAGTAGGAATGTGGTGGGTGGGTATACCATCCACACATCACTCTGTTTTCTGGTGGTCCGTTGTTTCAATGTAGCTTGAAGACCTACTCACTGTAGTTTAAAAACGAGGCTAAATGGTAATATCCATCTGGCCTCAAATATATAAATAACTGCCGCTCATGGAATCCGGTCAAAGGATCACGATATCTTCTCACCATAGGTTGTTTAGGAATATGTTCAAGCAATTATTCTTCATCACCAACATTACATCTTGATAGAATATAGATTATCCAGACAAGCTCTAATCATATTATTGGAAGGAAAACATTGCCCCTTGTAACAGAAAGCGTAAGCTGGAGGTATGACGGTGTTGGCTTGCTTGACTTCCTATCTTTTAACCGAAATCTGCGCATGCAATATTGCAAGGTAGACTCCACCAACATGTACTGTGACTACAGGGGTCGAAACTTACGACCCCTCGTATGGAACCAACATGTACGACATCCAAAATAGGCAAATAGGAGATTTCCCCCATGCATGGTCATGCCGGCAATATTTGGCCTTGTTGAAATGGTGGATCAGCGTGGGCTTCCACTTTAAGAACCAACAACCAGTGTTGTTGGACATATATTGACATGATTTGCAACAAGTTCCGCAAGCATAGTTTGACTCCACACCAATATTTTTTGCAGACCAACAGAGCCTTGCAACAGAGAATATGGCAAGCGATACTCCGCCATTATTGCACCATACACTCATCATTGGGGGAAGCGGGTTTCTGGGAAGTCACATCGTCAAGGCCTTCACGGAGCATCCATCGCAGCCCAAGGTCTCAGTGGTGAGCCGCTCCCCGGCTCGCCATCGCGTCCAAGGTGCCGACTATTACGTGGGCGACATCTCTAAGAAAGCGAGTATTGAGAAACTATTCTCTACTCTTCTCCCAACCATTATCGTAAACACCGCTTCTCCACCTGCAAATGCAGGCGTCAAGGACTCCACTGCCACAACAATTGAAGGCACCCACCTTACTCTCGCCCTGGCAGCAGAGTGTTCCTCCGCCAAACACTACATCTACATCTCGAGTACCTCTATTGTGTCCGGTGCGCCCTTCTCCCGCGTTACTGAGGCTGCCGCAACACTTATCGATCCATCTACCCATCATGATCCGTATTCCGCGGCCAAGGCTACCGCCGACGCTATGGTACTCGCAGCAAATCGACCTCCACAGCTGAGAACCGCCGTGCTCCGAGCATGTGGAATGGTGGGTGAGAATGATACGCAAATCATTCCTGCCATCTTAGATGGACTCAAGCAAGGTATGGCGCGCGTCCAGCTTGGACCCGGACGGAATAAGTTCGACTTTGTTTACGCTGGGAACGTTGCTGATGCTTGTGTGCGTTGTGCCGAGGCCTTGGTGAGAGAGGAAAACGGGAATGCAGAAGACATTGAGGAGAAGAAAGTGGCTGGAGAAGCCTTCTTCATTACGAACGACGAGCCCATGGAGTTTTGGGGCTTCGCACGTCTTGTCTGGCGACTTGGGGGCGACCGCACGCCGCCAGAGAAGATCATCGTGGTGCCCCTATGGGTGACATCCGTCGTGGTTTGGCTGGCTGAGGTGATTGTATGGGTGATGACTGCAGGTAGGAGGATACCAGCGAAGTTCAATCGAAGTCAGCAGAAGAATTGGAGTTTGGATCAGACCTTTGATATTAGCAAGGCAAAAGAGCGGCTGTGTTGGGAACCCAAGGCCACACTCGCAGAAGGAGCTCGAAGGGGTGTAGAAGAATGGACATTGAAAAACAGCGCCTAGTAGGTTACGACGTGTTGGAGATAGGTATGTTTAGAAGCTGAGAAGTAGCCACCTCATCGTACGTCTGCGCCTGTGGTGCCAATGTCAAATGCCTTCACAACTCACGCGAACTACCTTCGGCTGTGTCGGTATATGGCACTAGATACTTCTGTCGTCTTTGCAGGCCATCATTATCTGTCGCTCGCGAAGACCGCAAAGGGGGTGGGCCATGGCATGGGGCCAAAATCACTCTTTTCTGCGCGAGTCTGAGAGTAATCTTTTCCCAACAGCACACAATGAAGGGGAAAATTATTCCATAATTTGGTTGCTTTCTCTTCTCGATAGTAAATGCGTCGTACTTTCTGGTGTCTTACTGTTTACTATTTCTCCTTTCGGGTTTCCGGATTCTAGAATTATCATTTGTTCTACGATTCTCGAATAACCTCAGTTGTTGGTCGACAAAGTTTGGATTTTTGGTTCTTCTCAGCTTTTGGAATGGGGCTTCAAGTACATATCGTAACGTGTTGATGTGTACAAAAATCAATGCCTGGAACTCTTACTCCAAGATTGTCAATTCCGAGTAACAACAGAGATACCCACCTCCGATACTGCATATGAGGATCAGGATTTGATTCTTTATTTGCAGCATTTCAAAGGACAATTACCACCAAGATGCAGACTGTAGTAAGTCCTCAAGGTGGTCGTTGGGGGCCACGGAGACAGATGAGTTGGGACTTTACCGAGGTACAGGTCCAATAAGCTTTTAACCTTACATTCTTTGCAGTAACGTTCTTCTGCACGTCAAATCCTTCTTTTTCTAGAGTCAGGTCCCAAATCGGGTACGAGGTGTTTTCAAAATGCTCATTGGTCGCCTTGTTTACTGTGGGTCCATATATCGCCCCATCGAGACATTCCTGCAGAGCTTCAAATAGTGGAAATTAACTCGGGAATGTTCATAGAAACTCTGAGCGGCTGAAACTGTTGATGATGACTGAGGCATAGGGGTGGATTGCAACTAGAGCCTCAGAAGAAAGAGTTGCTAAAACCAAGTGGAAGCCCTCTTCTATGGGGGCAAAGTCAATAATCGTCGTTCTTTACGCTAGACTCACACTCATTTATTTCAATCTAGTGTTGGCTTTTTTTCTGTCGTTTGCTTTAATTGCAGTATCTATATATATATTACAAAACTCTCATTCCACAAAGTCTCCCATCGGCTTTACTTGCTCACTTCAACGACAAGATATCGTCGAATATCCCATGGACCTTCTTGTCCGCTGGAAAGCAGAGATATCTGGAGGTTCTGCCTGGATGGAAAAGGTGGGCTTGGCACACGGCGACCTACGTACTGAGAATGTTGTGATAAATGATGGTCATGCTAAGATTATTGATTTTGGCCGCTCTGTCAAGGTCGGTCCACCTCTGGAGATTGGCACGGAGCCATTTGCAAGGCAAACAGAAAGCGGATCATATGGGTTAGCTGGTCCTGTTACTGAACAATTCGCATTGGGCTCGATCTTATATTGTCTAGCACAGGGATACAAACCTTACGAAGATGAGTGGTTTGGCGAGGATCACAACACTATTCTCGCAGAAAAACTTCAGAAACGGGAGTTCCCTCTCCTTAAAGACGGCCCTTGGGAAATTGTCATCAAAAGTTGCTGGGGTGGAGAGTTCGAGACCGTTCAGAAGCTCCATGCCCGTATCTCGTCACTCGCAGGGCAGATCAAAGGCGCTCCTCTTCTAGATCAGACTACGATTGACCAACGGAGAGCAGAGTGTAAAAAGGCAGTCGGGGAGGGGCTGGTCAGCAAGTTGGTCCAGTATTTAACCTAGATCTTGTAGGTGAATGATCCCACCAGCGCAAACATGCGGATGAACTGACTATGGGGTAGCTGTGGTGACTAGGGAGTGCTGTGTCATGCGACGTTGCCACATAGGTTGGTAGAGCGAGGGGATTGATCTGCAAGAGCACGGTATAAGTTAGGCACAACAGGAGGAACGCCTTGCCTGAGTACTTGACTGGTATGAATGATATAATACGAAAGCATCACATTTCATCTCGAGTTCTTTGCAATATGCAAGTAACACTTTGTGAGAGTATCCATCAGGGGCTTGAGGAGGTTTCATCCAATTCTCTGATAGGTCACCCCCGTCAACACCATATATCTTGTTGTTTTCCCTTTGCGCTAACTCTTTGCAAATATTCACAACTTGCCCGACGCACGCTTGCTTAGTTGCGTCGTCCATGTTTGGCCAAGCCTTTTCTAGAGTACCTCTTCACAATTTCAGGAACGCGTTACCAATTCGGCAGGCCGCATTGCAGTCACCAGCATCGTGCACCAACTTTATTGGGCTGGTGGGGGGGAGTGGGCGAGTTTGGGGCAGTGGGTGACATGCCTCTGATAAGGTGTAGAACGCGCTTCCACCATCCAATGGCGCAGTATCCTGGCGGGCAAGAAGAAGCTTATCTCCGATAACCCACGAATTGTCATCAATGCCAAAAATCGACTCTCAAACTGGTTTGAGGGCACGAGTGGCTAAGCCTCTTTACAATATCTCCTATAGAAAGACTATATTTCCATACTCTAATAATCTTATTACGCTCTCTTATATATAAGTGTGTTTTTCTTTTCCTTTCTATATCTCTCTTAAGCCGTGGTCCCTTTTTTCGAGGCATAGTTATTATATGGTAAGGGAAGAAAGTTAGAGTATAGTTAGTTAAGTAGTCTAATTATAACGAAATTTTATCTAGCGTACGAATATTTCCGAACCCTCGCTGTACCACTGTTTATTTACAGGGTATGAATTCGTCGAAGCAGGAGTTCCCCAGTACATATGGTTTCCCCGGACATACTCCTTATCCTCTGGTGTCTGCAACAAACTATCAAATGTTCAATCTTTCGGAAATGAGGCGAAAATGGTAGCTAACGGGATGCTCTGGCAAACAGTGACGTTCATACCATTGGTAGATCATAATTTCATTACCATGATCTACAGCTCGATCATATTGAAGCATTAACGTGATATAGTATATCTTCTGTCTGATTTCCAAAGGGAGGCTACGGAAAGATGTACGTGTGAGCTGCTCTCGGAGGCATTGCGTTGCAAGGGTGGATTCAGTCGTCATTCGCGGGTGCGAAAAGCAAATACATGTCGAAGGTTTGACGCCTCAGTAAATCCAGATAGGATTTTGGATGTGAAAATGTATTGATTCTGTAAATTTGGGTGTTTTCGATCGAAAAGTAAAAAAGAGGGTAGTCGCGATGCGTGAAACCAACACCTGCTGTACGTAAATCCAACAATCCCTCAGTCATTAATTTCACACCTCACTATCACCTAAGTGAATATGTTTTATTTAATTTGGCTGTTCCTTGGAAACTAGGGCTAGGCTTTCTGCTCGTCTATAAATAAGTCTTTGATAGTGCACAGTCATTGACGTACCATCCTCTCACGATACCCTAATTTAGTGTGAACATACCAGTGAAGTTGTCAAACACACAACCTTGGACAACCTTGGAGTGACAATCTTGGAGTTGCAACAATACAACCATCACCATCACCATCTTAAAGATGTCCCACCAAATCTTTCACTACTTTCCTCGCCTACTAACGGAACTTCGACTCCGCATCTGGGAGTACGCCCAGCCAGATCGAATCATAGAGCTCTCCCACGAGATTCACCCCGGATATTGGATCAGCAGGTCAATTGGAAGCCCTTATCTTGTATTGCCTGTAAAGCTTCTCCAAGTTAATCAGGAAGCGCGCCTTCATATCTTGAAGTTCTACATTCCCACAGTCTTACCTGATCAGATGGATAAATGCAGATGGTACTTCAACAGCGAGAAAGATACTCTGTCTCTCCCGCCTGACTGTTCGGCAATAGAAGTGCTAAATGAACTATCAAAGGTGGCCGAGGCTTATGGTGTCAAGCAACAGCAAAAAGTCCAGAAAATAGCACTCCCAGCTTGGTCTTCAATCCCAATTTTTTTCTTTGATGTTACGAAAGATGTTGCTAACTTCCAAGAATTGATTGCCTACGGATATCGATGGCGTTCATTTGAAACTATGGCAATGCAAGCCATCTGGATGATAAATAATTCCTTCGTGGTTGGTTGGACCAGTGACGTTGTCTCTGAGTGCGAAAGAAAATCCAAGAAGGCTTTAAGTCAATATCTCCAACTTCCAACTATCACGGCTCTTTACAGGTTGGATTGGGATATGCGACTCGAGAAGGAAAGTCGATGGAGGTACCCGAGAGACAAGATGCCGCCCCCAAAGTTTCCACATACCAAATGTGAGCAAAATAGTGGCTATTCTCTCAAATATCGCAAAGCATAAGGACAACAGGAAACAGGGTTGAAGTTCATTCTCATTGTTTACTTCATTCTGCCTCTAACATACATCAACATGCGCCAAAAACCCACAAACTTCTTTTACATGCAAGCAGCTCCGTCAATACCCAACACCTTTCCATTGATCCACTCGCCATCTTGACTAGCAAGGAAGCACACGACTCGCGCGATATCGATTGGGAGACCGACACGGTGAAGAGGGGACCAGGTAGCAGCGTACTATTGAAAAGTTAGTTCATGCTTAGAGAAATGGAAGATTTATTCATACCTCATCGACTTGCTCGTCGTTCAAGTTAGCACCGTTTGGAATATATTCTCTGCAGACCTTGTGGTACATGTCGGTCTTGATTCCACCTGGTGCAATGCAGTTGACAGTGATCTTCTTGTCTCCCATATCTAATTCGCGTTAGTTTCAGTTTCCCACATGAGTGATGAATCATGCTTACCAATAGCCATACATCTCACAAATGTCTCGATGGCACCCTTGCTTCCGGAGTACAAAGTGTGCTTTGGAACACCCTTAGCTTGACCAGTGATACTGCCCATCATGATCAAACGTCCTCCAATCGACAAATGTCTGTATGCTTCTCTGGCGACAAAGAATTGTCCTCTGGTGTTGATTCCCATGACACGATCATACTCTTCCTCCTCAACATCACCAATATGGCCGAAAGAAACAACACCGGAGTTTGAGCAGACAATGTTGAGTTCACCAAAGTGTGCAACGGCTTGGTCGAACAAACTGACAATGTCCTTGACAACAGACACATTAGCCTTGATAGCAATGGCGTCGCTTCCGGCCTTCTTAATCATAGCGACGGCTTCTTCAGCAGATTCGGAGCTGTTGGCGTAGTTGACAACAACTTTTGCGCCTCTTCGTCCCAACTCAATGGCCATTTCACGACCAATACCACGGCCTGGAAAGAATCAGCAAGTCCTTGGACTTTCATTCAATAGTACTTACCAGCGCCAGTCACCAAAGCAACCTTTCCCTTCAAACTAGCACTCTCAATCCCCAAAGGACCGACGACATCAGCAACACCTCGTGTTGGTGCAAGGGCAGTCTCTGTTCCATTTGAAGCGACCATTTTGAAAGATTGTATGGGTGTAAAATCTAATATCGAAGTAGAGTTTTGGGATGTATTTGTTTGATGATTGTTCTTTCGAGTTGAAGCTGGTTGTTTGTTGATCTGAGAGAAAGCAAGAGCCAGAAAGACTCTCGATATATATACCAGAGACGACTCACTGAATCGGGTCCTGCCTTTCGGGCTAAAAACTCGGGTTTCGCATCTTCAGACTACACTTCAGCCAAATATCAGATCCTCCCGGACTTGAGGCGGGAGTCTTTGCTTTGCTGTGGTTACGAGACTGCTTGTGGTGTTTGTTTCAACAGGGCGGGTTTGGGTTGACGGTCCTCCTAGTTCCCCACCTCCGAGTCCGATGTCCGCGGACACCCCGACCGTAGCACACTGGTACGATTTATTGCTGGACTTTCACGGACAGGAATTAATTGTCGTGCGTATGAATAATTTTTTTTGGGTAAATGCAATGCTTCGGTTTGCTGGGTCTTGGAGATGCTTGGGTTGATGAAGGTCTTTGGGGATGTCACGATGGTATGTACAGACTCCGAATGCTTGGCATCGTGTCAATCCTTTCGCTCAAAACACATCCGAAGACTTACTAGACTTGAGGCTCCGGTTCTCTTTTTGTGGAGAAGAAACTTTGTTGAACCTGAATTAGCAGCATTGGCGTTGTTCCAGCTTGCTTTGGCACTAAGCACAACTTTTCTTGCTTATTTCGTTTTTATTGTCTGCCTCTTCTTACCTCCATCCTCACACTCTCAATCTCAACCGGATTTGAAGGCATACCTCCATTTCTGGTTTCTTGCTCTTCCAAACTTCCAATTCCAAACTCCAACGATTCTCAGTCATCACTTTCCTTCCAAGTGCCCACATTTGCTATGTCGGTCACTACTACTATCTAGCGCTCTTCCATGTTATTGTACGGTTATCCTCCAGAGAATCAAAAAATCAATCTTCAAATTCTCTCAAACCTTTCTAAACGATAGTTTTAATATTGTAGACTGTTTCGAACGATTAAAGTAAAGTAGGTTCTGGAGAGCAATGCTCACTTCTCTTACCAATACCAATACCGAAAGTTAATGCTGCAATCCAAGTCCAAAACATTGGCTAACACATAACAGAAGAGAGTGACTGACTTTCAATTCCCACCGTCATCGGATCTTTTCCCGCTTCCCATGAATTAGTATCCCAAGGTTCCACAGCACAGTTCGAATACAAAGAGATGCTCTCATCCCCACCATTTGCCCCAATTCTATATAACAGAAAGCGATCTTTGAAAAATATCATAATAGTCCTCATTCTCTTCGCGTATTCTCGTGAGTCCTAGCCCTATCTCTTCTTTTTTCCCCCAAGCTTCGGCCTAGTATTGGACTGTGGCTTTGAAGAGTCTTGTTGTGTCATGCTCCTAGAATCAATAAGCCTCTCTTCGATAAAAGTGTTGCCGAAGCCTGGCATCTTTGTAGTAACCTTTCTGCCTGAATTTAGTTGCCAATTACGAAATTAGGAAGAGTGTGATGGTGGGGTCTCTTTCTGAGGTACTAAATGCGTTTCTTGCGACGGGTTGTCTGTGTTCCTTGTTAATTCTGTGGGTGAATGTTTCTCAAATGGTCAGACAAATCTGAGAATTGAGAAAACCCGTTTTCGGGAATAGCACTTTCGCAGTCTTTGTAAGCACAGGGAAAGGGCTTAGAAGGGTTAGAGCTCTCTTTCCGCGCAGGTGGAGGAGACGGTCGATTATATTTTCGCGCAGGTGGGCGAGGAGGTGTCTTTTTCCGCCCAGGTGAGGAAACAGGAGCGTTGTTATGAACACTCTTCATATGATCTCTAAGATTCCAATGGCGAGGAAACCCATTCCCTTGGACAGCGCGCTCACCGCCCTCGAATGGACAATTAAAAGGCTTATCGCCCTTGTCGTGCAGAGCGTAGACCTCACGTTCATGTCGAAACAAACATGCCGTAGAAGAAAAGTGCAAGCTTTCGCAGCTAGCTACCTTGCAACGATATGGCTTTAAGTGAGAATCAACGAATTTACTTAAAGTATCAAATTGTTAGCAAGTATAATCAATAGGAAAGAAACATGAAATTCGTGTTGGGAATTTTACTAATAGTTGCATTTTAGTTTTTCTGGCTTATGCTGACAACCAGCCTGGCCTTCCCAAGGACAGTGATAGAAACCATCGGCATGAGTAGAAACATTGTGATAGAGTGGATGATTTCGGGTGGTGTCGGATTGCACGTTTACATTCGTGATGCGACTCTTGGACGAAGTAGGCTCCGTTGTAGTTGGCATTCTAGTTGGCGTTCTAGTATAGCTTTGGGGCTCTAGGAAATCGACAGCAGCGGAACTCTCCCCATATAGCGAAGAGGCCATATATGGGGTGTAAGTCAAAGGCTCTGTTACCATTGTGCGGTCAGGCGAAAACAAATCATATCCAGCTGCGTCATCCACATCCTCTGGGACTGTGGGAGACGATCTGTGGGACTCCAAGAATTCGACAGGGGCAGAACCATCCCATTGCAAAGGGGGATTTGCGAACTGAGTGTACATCAAAGGTTATGACACTAGGCCTACGATATGAGCAAATGAAACTACTTTTTTAAATTCATCATTCGTTTCTTTTAATCTTTAGATAATTTAATTTATATATAGTGAATAGTATATATTCTTGAAATAATTTATGAAATTCATATATAAATTATCGGCAGCGGATTATTAAATTTCCGGATTACGTGACGTCTAAAATAAGCATTTCTTATTTCTCCCCTAAATATCTACCAACCTATAACCTAACTAGCCTATCGCTACGATAATAACTAATATGTAGCTCTGGAAACCCTTTAGTATAAAGGTAGAGCCTATCTTTCCCTTTCTTTTACCATAAGAATCATCTAAAAAGCTCTTCTTTTCATCGAGAAACACCCTCTATAGTACTAGTACTAGTTTCTACCTAAAATATATGAATATTTATGAAATTTATATATTTCCTGGTTTTAATTCAACTACTTTCACAAAATAAATCGAGCTATATATTCAATTCAAATGCAAGCACTTTCACGAATTTTCAAAAGTTCAAGTTTTTATAGTTCCTCTATGTAACACTACAGCATGGTTTGATACTGGAAGGGGGTAAGTTGTCGCGAAGGACTCGTCTGCGGCTGTGGCGTAAATTCTGATTGATTGTCTAGGCAGGGGTGTATGAAATAGTTCTGGGTCCGGGCTAGCTATGAGGTTCCGCTGGGAAAAGGGTGGATCGCTAGACAAATCGTCTCTAAGAAAGTCCGTTGTAATCGAATTTTGGCAGGGTTGGTGCCCACAGAGCAGTAGCTTCAGGACTAGTTGACCTGGCTCTGATGTCCGCTGGAGATTGAAATGAGCCATTATCCGGGAACTGGTCGAATGTATCAAACCCCAAGGTCTCTCCTAGAAAAACAGTGCCTTGGAGCCAGTGCTGTCCTTCAACACCCAAGATGGATTCGCTGTTTTGCCCCGGAATAGATTCTTGGGATTGAACCGAGCTGTAGCGTTGATGTTCAAATCCAGGTGGTGGAATGTAACCCTCTGGGGCGAAGCCTGCCACTTGTTGGCGTGCGAAGCTATCAACACCAACTCCATGGTTCATCAAGCCATCAGAGCGCGGGAAGTATCCAGGAGGAGTTTGTGGTCCCGTGGGGGAGAACTCGTTGGGCATTTGAGGATGACCTGGACCGTGGACGATTGAGGATACGGTTTTGGTGGCAAGTTGTCCGGGTGAAAATCGGAGACTTTTTGCGAATGGAGGGATAAAGAGTTACAAAGCAGTCGCTTCGAAACTGCTGGATGATTTCTTCTCTCCAATCATGCTCTCGGGTAGTTTCGATTCTTCTTCTGCTGGTTCTTTTGAGGTTGATATCCCCGCTAGACGGGAAGAGACAGAATTTTCCTCCGAATCAGAACTTGCATCATTTTGAAGAGCAGCAAGCGCAATACCCTCTAGATGTCTACAAACATGTGCGACAAATGCTCTTTGAGACAATCCAAGACCTTTTAGGCAAAGGGGGCGTTTTTGGGTTTCTGTTGATTAAGGCAATGTTTTCCTACAGTTAGTTGCGATTTAAGTTTGAATTTGTTACTTTTTTTATAAACTGTGCTTTTTAAGAAAATTTCTTAATTTCCCCCCTTTTTAGGCACTTTTTTACCTATTAATTAATAATAATATATAATATACTATTTATAAGAATAAGAAAGAAGAGACTTATATCTCCTCTTATACTCTATAAACTTTATAAGATAGAAATAGAGAATTTTATATCTATATACTAATATTTATCTAGCTTAAGAATAACACTTCTAAATACTAATCTACCTACTAATGAGCCTATAATTAGTCTAAAAAGCTAGGGCCTTTATCTAGAAGAAGAGACTAAAGAAGAAAGAAAGAAGAGAGAGGAGAAGGATAAAGATATAGACTTTAAGAATAACTACTTTATACTTTAGTTATTTATTTCTATTTATAGTATACTACTACTCAGAGTACTACTTGAGTAGTTATAAGTAACTACTCTACTCTACTTACACTACTCTAAGTACTACTTGAGTGCCTGAGTATTCCTTGCTTATACTGATATTAATTTTTAAAGGATCTTAGTATAGTCTATTAGCTTTATAAGAGTAGTAAAAAAAGATTTTTTTTTTTTTAAGAAAAGAGGTTATTTTAAGAACTATTTATCTTTTAGTTTACTTTTATTATACTTACTTTGAATTAATAAATTATATAGAAGAGAGATAACTAGATATAGCGCTTCTTTCTAGCTAGGCCTTATCTCTTTTAGAGTACTTTTATTTTCTATCTTTTAAAGAAAAGAAGGAGAAAGCCTTAATAAAAAAAAAAGCACGGTTTATAAAAGTGCCCGAATTAAAGGTTAATTCGCAACTGACTGTAGCTGCAACTAGCGCATAGCGAAGTTCGATTTCAGATAGAGCACCCGGATGGTAAAAATCCACATGCTTCTTCCAATCATGGGTGCTTGAACTTACTTCTCCGCACACGGGACAATCTCAAGATACTTGAACGCGGTGCTGCGAAAATTTGTGCTCCGACCACATTCTGCGAGTCGGGAATGTTCGAAGAGCATCGACATAATCTGAAAATGTACATATATATGGTTGCAGATCTGCGAAAGCATGGATTCTTGGACAAGCTAGTATACTGCTCATTGGGGGAATTCGGTAAGTACTTACTTCCAATCATATCGGCTTCTATTGTTGTTGAGTCTCTGGCCGCAAATATTGCAGCGAAATGGCTCTTCATATATATATCATCCGGTGCCTCGGGAACCCGGAAGCATCCTTTGCGGGTTTCTGTGCAACCGGTCCGGAACGAGGAATGCGAAGCAATGGATGGAGCGGATGCTGCTGAGGTGGTACCCAGTCCTGAATCATGAAATACGGATGTTGGCAGAAACGCGGATTTTGGAGCACACACAGTTTCCTTTTCCTCATTCATCTTTTGTCGTATAGCAATATGTCTTTGGAGGTTTGCCTCTCCCAAATGACAAACAAGTTCAGTCTCTGCCTCCCTGTACTTGTCTTGTACGTTGTGGACATAGGTTCTAGCTGCGTCTGAGACATGAAAAATAGCCGGTGATGAGGAAGCTTCATGTTTCTCATTCAAGGTTAGGGTATGCTCCATTGAGGGAAGTAGTGACTTTAAGCATGAGACATTCGATCTCATCCGTTTTGCGTTCCGTTCAATAGAAATTGTCGGTATCCACAAGTGGTTAGCACTTACACGTGCCCTTCTCGCTTAGCGAGGAGGGCAGGTATTTAAGTAGAACCGAGTACAGTTTGTACTCGGTATGCATCAACGATAGTTACAACGATAATATACTCTTTTTGCATCAAGCTATTGACCACCAAGTCAAACCAACAGAAATCAAGGGCTTCGAGGTCTTCTCTAACCTAACCGAGGCAGAATTAGAATTGTAATCTACTTCCGCATCGCTGTGTTCCTCCGGAAGAATCAGGTCGCATTTTCCCAGAAGTGGTCGAAGTTCTTCTGAGGCGCGGGAAAGCTCATCGCTCGATTTTGATAAATCAAAATGTGGAATTAGGTCTAAACTTTCTTGGTCAGACATTACTCCCCATCACCAGGGGCATAAAGATTAGTGGCCGGTCCTACTTTCCGACTGTATTTGGAACAAATAGAAAGTCTAAAAACAATTTCCTAATCTTTTCGCTTACGGCCTGTTTAGCTCGTGCATATCTAGGATCAGTGTGAGAAATGATTAGATTAGATTAGATTAATAGCTATTAATCTAATCTAATCTAATCACTATTAATCTGATTAATAATTGATTAACTTACTAATATATACACGTGACCGGGCCGGCGGTATCGGAGCTCAGACCGAGGCATCGGAGTAGGGTTCGGTTCTAGGACTGTCGGGAGCTTAAGCGAGATCTTCTTTCTACTCTATTCTACGTAACTTCTTTAATAATAGCCTTAATAAATTAGCTATTAAATATATAATAATAAATATAAGCCCTTACTATATACTACTCTGCTTTAAAGAAGAGAGTTAAAAGAGAAGTAAGTAACTATAACGTGGTTTATCAGAACCTGGCGCATATCAGGACCTGGCGCACTTTTCCTTGGCATTTAACTTTGAATATTAATAAATTAACTATAACATATTAAATTAACTATAACTACTTAGAATCCGAAGAATCAGACATATCTATATCTATTTGACAAGTTTGTACATTATAACTAGCTTTTCCGTAAGTGCTATAACGCCGTCTAGACGATTACCCCTCCTTCTTATTACCCCCCTCCATACATAAGTCGCGTCGTACTTGCTCGTTAACGTCCTTTTAAGTTAAAAGATCTTAGACATCCTCTACTATAAGTGCCCCCCCTTGACATACACGAGTCTTTTTAGCTTTACGGCGTTTGCTTAAGGCTTCATTCGCTGCTCGAAGAGTATGTACTTCAGCAGACAACTGTAACGGCACGAAACAGACAATACTATGAAAGAGGCATATGGAAGTGCGTTCCGTAGAATAACATGCTTGGATACTAGGCTCTAAACACGAAGGAAAAGATCAAATTGACCTTTCCCGATACTGAGGGTAAGGGCATCTATATACAAAAGGGTTCGGACAATAACAATAGACTCGGAGGTCCGAACCGGACATTCCGATACTCGAATACGTAACCCTTGGCATTCCTATACCCTGAACCGTATCCTATCTGGTACGTACACAACCTTGGCAACTCTTATTCTTGATGACGGGCCATCACAACAACAAGGTTATCTTATAGGCTATTTGCTCTATACCTTTTGCTAATATAGCAACTGTCTCAAATAGTGGAGTCAGCGAGCTCCCCTAGTGACAGGTAATCCGTTTCTGAACAAGAGTCGATTATAAGAGCGCTTTAGTAGGGTTTGAGGGAGTCTGGGAGATCTAAGTGTTAGAATTGGCAGTAGAGGGTCTTAGGGGAGTTGGAGTCCGTAACCTTACGTTAAGCTTTAAAAGTACTACTTATAGGTCAAAAGGTACTATTCCAGCTCTACGGAATCTAGCTTAAGCGTTCTAGACCGTTATTAATTCTTTATATGCTGCTATAAAAGCTAAAAAGAACTCCACCTTCGTAATATAGTTAATATAGGCTTTAATAAACGTCTTAATCTGTCGACTATACGCCTGCTTTAATATACTAAAGCACCTAACATTAAGTAGTTAGGTTATATAGGATGAGTGAGGAGGTAGTCTAAGAGTTATAATGTTGTGTGCTTTGTAATACTCTTGAAATTCGGCTGATTCATAACTCTTATGCCTATCTAACACCAGTATTCGATATAGACCCTTTATACGACTAGTAGTATGTTTATCGAAGTATTTTAGCTATTCTAGACCCGTCTTGTTATTTGTCTATCTGTTACTTATCGGTTTAATAACCTAGTTATATAGGAGGCCGCCGTCTGTATACTAATTCGTAAGATGATTCTTCCCTTGAACAACTAAAAATAGAGGGACATCCCAACCCTCGCTATTGATATAAGCAATTGCTATAGCCTATTCCCGATTGCTTAGCTAAACTGCCTTACCTCTACCACGTCGATCTACACGTGTGACAACTATTATAAGGCAAATCACACCTATTATAAAGCCTGTTTCGTCGAAGTTATAGAAATCGCAATCTAAAACGCTGTATTTTGCTCTTATATTTTATATAAGTCGGAACCACGCACTAATTAGGTTAGCATCTTTGTATAAGGCCCTTTAGAAGTTGTAAACGCGATTAAAACGCGTCTTTAACCCTGGTTATCGTTGTATAAATCGATATACCTAAAGCTTGCTAACACGTTTCCCTTCCTACAATTCGAGGATATAATTTGCTATATCTTCTACACCAGCTAGCCGGGGTGTAAACCCTCTAGAATCCAAGTTAAGTATGTTCTAAAGAATCATTTCCTCCTCGAGTTAAGTTAATTTGATATTTGCTAGCCGTCGTTCTAGGAGGGGAAGTTGGCCGTTTATTCTACGGCGAAGGCTAGTTTCAGGGACTTTGTAGATTTTTGTAGCAGCCCGACAACTAAGCTTTTTAGATGATCGGATAGCCTCGATAGCTAAGATGATTCGAGCTTCTTGAGTTTGAATTTCCATTAGTAGTTGTTGAGATAACGCGTGTTAAAATAATGAAGTAGGGAAGCTGGGAAAAGTGCGCCAGGTCCTGATATGCGCCAGGTCCTGATAAACCACGTTATATATCTTTTATATAGTAAGATTCTCTGCTAACTTAACTTAAAAGTTTTTTTCTTCAAGTTAGTAGAAAATTAATAAATCTAACTATTCTATATAGAGGAAGAGACTAAAGAAGAGGAGAAAAAACCAGATTTTAAGGATAATTACTTTATTATTTATTTATTTATTTATTTCTATTTAACGTCAGGCGGAGTCTAGATCGCGTGGTCTAGGTCCTAAAAAGTCCCAAAAGAGGGCAAATGACGCTAGGGGGGTGCCCTAGGCTACAGGGGGTGTAAACGAGTGAGCTAATTTACAAGAGATAGTTTAAAGAGAAGCTCCACTTTCGGAACAGCCCTTATCCTTAATTAGTTTATAGAATCAGGGAAAGACAAAGGAGATATATATAAAAATGTAGAAAAAGAAAGGAAAAGAGAGTTTTAACTATCTCGAGGGACAGATCTTTG
Organism: Calycina herbarum; assembly: GCA_001414485.1. Taxonomy (NCBI): domain Eukaryota; kingdom Fungi; phylum Ascomycota; class Leotiomycetes; order Helotiales; family Pezizellaceae; genus Calycina; species Calycina herbarum. The sequence goes on along the minus strand of LLEY01000173.1, from coordinate 41,613 downwards.
TAAAGAACTTGGTCTTAGAATAGACCTTGTTAAAAAGCTCCTCACAACCAGGTCCGAACAGGAGTTGAGGATTTCCCTCTGCCTTGGCTAATAGCCTTGGCTCTTTGTTCTTTGCAAGCCTGCAGAAGAGTAGGTGGAATTGTGCTTTAGCCTTTTTGCATTTGCAATTCCCGGATTCTAGTAATTACTTTATTATTAATTAACTAGATTAATTAGATTAATCTGATTTAATCTGATTAACAGAGATTAATTAATCTAATCAAATCACGTTAATCAGATTAATAATCAGATTCATGATTACTCTTTGCTTACACTGGTCTAGGATATGCACCACCAAAAATCATGATATAATATATATATATATATATATATATATGTACTAATTCTATATATACACCAGTGTTTGGTATAAAAGTGATGTGAATCCTTCGTTTAACCTTGTATATCTTGGTATATATATAAATAGGATATGCATCGCTAAAAAAAGATTTAGACCTCTAGAGGTGTAAATCTTCAAAAGTTTATGTATATCTTTTCTCCTACTGACGAGGTTGAAAACTTATATATGCACCTAGATATGCCCTACGAGCTAAACGAGTATCGAAAATATTGAGAAATAAGTAGAGATATGCACTAACTTATACGAGGTCGATTCTAAAGAGTTCTGGTCATATTTCTATGCATATATTTAGAAAATATATGCGAGCCAAACAGGCCCTTATATTGTGCAAAAAGTTTAGAAGAATAAGAGTCTCAGGACTTTGTTCTAGGTTGAGTATATGAACAAGCACCAGGAATAATAACTCTGAATAACTGTTGTGGAAGTACTCACCATCAAAGATTGTTTTTACAATAGTGGACATGAAATCCATAATTGCGGTCTTCAAAGAATCAGATCTCACGACCACCTTATCAAGCCTGCCACCGCTGAAACCTTCACCCCAGAGAAACAAATCAATGAGCACTTCGTTCAATAATTTGGTATTTGACTGGCTCGCAATTGGCTACCCTTTCGACGCCTTCACGCACGCTTCTAGTGATGTCCAGCAGCATTCGTACAACTGCCATGCAAAACCACTGGCTATGGAATCTGACCCTGGCAGTTGAGATTGGTTTGATTCAACCGAAGTTCCATCAATCCAGAATTAGAGCCAAGGTGCAGGTGAGGGCTGAGATTCCTCGGCGACTGCCGTATCGGAAGAAGTTCCTGTCATCGTGGGTTTTGCTCAATTGACCTCGGAGTTGTATAGAAGCTGTCGATTCAACCCCTCTATCGTGCAGAGAGTAAGATGTTAGAATTGCAAGTCTATCCATGTACTTTGTTGGAGATTCAAGGTTGAGAAGTGTCGAGATGATGAAGATTGGGGCTTTGCTTGCATCACTGTCAGCCTATGGTTTGGTGACATCCTGCTGCCTTATCAGCACAGCCGCCCTGAGAAAACTTGCCGAGCCTCATTTCTTCTCGACGCTTTCCTTTAACTTGAGAATTACTCCGTCCTGTTCACAAGAAAAGATACCATCATATTCTTTCCATACTTCAATATTCGATTTGTCACAACAGGTATACGGAAATGGCCGAGGTAGCTGGACTAGTCCTCGAAGGGCTACCAATTGCCATCGAGCTTGCGAAGCACTACAAATCCATGGACAGGGTTTACTCTCGATACCGCAATTGCGGAACTGAAGTGGAGGAATTCCAAAGTCGGTTACATGTCGAACAGACGTCTTTCTGCAACGAAATTCACATTCTCCTGGTCTCTCTCACCAATTTTGAAACAGCAAATAAGCTATTAGCCGAGGACAATCATCCACTTTTGCAAGATGTGGAGATGACGAAAATATTCTCAGAACACTTAGGTGATTCTGGTCTTGCCTGTATAGTTATAATGGATAAATAAAGGGCCGGCTTTCTGCGATGGAAAAGTTTCTTAGAAACTCTGCGCCGGTAAGACAAGCATCCAATCTGTGTGGTGTAAAGCTTAGACTGACCTGAACCAAATGTGATTAGAACGAGACAACAAAGGACTTTTTCGTTCGAACCAAACGAAAATTGAAGTTCTCCTTTTCCTAATCCCATTTAGATCGAAACTTAACTAAATTGGCAAGATTAAATACAGTCAGTTGCGAATTAACCGAATTTTTACGGATGTGCAGTCAAATTAATAGACTGAAACTTCTTCAAGAAACAACCCCACGAGCGACAGCAATAACCTCTACCAAATCAAGCCATCGAGTGCAACAGTACGAAGGAGTAAGACAAGCTGCGACCCAGCTATTCGAAGCTCTAGGCAATGCCTGCAGCGTGCATCCCGAGCACTGGGCTCATATCCAGTTGGAGCTTGAGCATATTGCACCAACCCGCTAAGAACTATCTCTTGTGAGGTTTATAATGGCACTGACTCAAGATATGATGCTTAGAGGAGGAGTAGATGTTGAGCCTATCTGGATTTTGATAGAATCAATTGTTGGCGAAGCATCGCGTGAGGAGTCCACGCGTAGCAAGGAAGAAGTGGAGGATGCTTTGTAGCAACTCAGAAGAAGTTCAAAGAGAGCAAATGAATCTCTTCCACTTTTACCAAAGAAGAAGCCGAAGACAAAAACCCACAAAACTGTTCGTTTCCGAAGTCCCGAACCGGAGAAAGCGATTGCGCTTATCGAGTGCCCAAGAATAATGACGGCGGCGGAGAAAGCTTTGCCAGATTTTTCTCAGAATCAAGACTTCTGCTTGCAAGTTCAGAAACTTTTGATGATGTTGAGCTGTGGACCAGACAAATGCATAGGATATCTTCGAAGAAACGAGACTTGCAGGCATCATGTTCTCTCGAACCCAAGTATCCGAAACTGCCCTCCCAGACAAGCGATGTCTCTCGCACGCCTGATGTCTAAGCGGAGCTACAACGGGCGGCTGTTGCCTTACGAAAGTCCAAGGCTAGCTAGACAGTCCAGTTTGGCATCAGCCGTTCTCCAATTCCATGCGACACCGCTGCTGAAAAGCTCCTAGTGTAGCGATGATGTAGTATTTTTTGGACTGGATGAAAAGTTAGCACACGAGCTCTTACTTTGGTGGCACCTCATTTGAATGTGCATGTTAAGGACGATACCCCTGAGCAAAACACCTTGGTAAATGTCAATGTACCACATGGTGGCTTTGCTGGTAATCCATATCTTTTTGGTCTCGGGATCGTTCTTATTGAGTTGCACTTCCAAGCGCCTTTCCGAAGCTTTCGCGAGGACATAGATCTAGTGGATAGCAAGGAGGACATATATACTGATTTTCGAACGGCCGAAAGAGTTAGCGAGAGCATTGGAAAGAGTCTTGGGGCAACTTACGGGCGAATTGTGCGAAGGTGTCTTTACTGTGACTTTGGTCAGGATTCTCGAGATCTCAAAAATTCGCTTCTACAAGCTGCATTCCATCGCGAGGTAATATGGGAGCTGGAGGAGCTGGAGAGGAGGATCAAGCGATTTCAGATAGGAGATTGATAGCCACGCGGAAAGAACTAGTTATAATATCTATTCACCCGACAACAGCGATTGAATCTGCAAATTACCTTTTTTTTTGTTATATAAGTATATAAAAAAGTGTCTTTATTGTCTAATTTTATATGGTATAAGATGAAGAAACCCGATTCTCTCCAAATATCAAATCCTTAGTAGTTTGATTGAACTGTTTTCTTATACTTCTCTCTCTGTTTTTCTTTTTATCTTGCAGGGAAGAAATGTTTTCATTGCCAGGAGTAATGACTGCTGATGTTACTACCTCTCAACTATTCTGGAACTAGAACATAAGCACTAACTTCCCTCGTAAGCTACTGCCCACATAACTCCCTCCTTCCCGCCCAATCTCGTAAAGTTTAAAGTTTATCTTTTACTCCATTGCTCGTAAATGGGATACAATACTACCTCACAATCTCAATTAAAAATTTCACGTGCTACCATAAGCTACACCCCTGAACTTGCATGGAGGAAGCATTTATCCACCTCCAGCTCGGTGCTATCTATCTTCAGCTTCATTCCCCTCATTTCAACTTCACGATCAACTTCCAATCCCCAACTCTCCTCAACCTAACCACAAACTCGTATGCAAATAAAAAACCATGGAAGAATTCGACCTCATAATCATTGGCGCCGGTAAGCTCTCCCCCCTATCTCCCAAAATATCCCTAACAACCCACAGGCCCCGCAGCCCTCCCCCTAGCAAAAACTCACCTCCAACTCACACCCAAGTCACCCCTCCTCGTCCTCGAAGCTCAAGACTCGGTAGGCGGTACATGGGCAAAAGAAAGAGTTTTCCCCGGTTTAATATCGAATAATCTCCATCCTATGCTTGAATACTCCGATTTCCCTATGGAAGAAAAGAGGTTCAGCGTCAAGGAGGGGGAACATATTCCGGGGAAGGTGTTGCATGAGTATTTCCATGCTTATGCTGAGAATTTTGGAATTTTGGAAAAGACGAGGTTTGGGGCGAAGGTTGTGAGTTGTGAATTGGTGGAATGCAGGACGTGGGTGGTGACTTATGCGAAGAATGAGGAAAAGGATGGGGAGGAGGCATTACAAGTTAGTGTCAAGGGGAGGAAATTGGTTCTTGCTACGGGGAGTACTAGTCAGGAGTATTTACCGACGTTTAAGGGGATGGAGAGGTTTAAAGGACAGCATTTTCATTCTAAAGAGACGTCTTGGAGGAAGGGTGATATGGAAAAGGCGAAGAATATTGTAGTGGTGGGAGGATCTAAGAGTGCTGCTGATGCGGTTTATATGAATGCAAGCGAGGGGAGACATGTTGATTGGGTTATCAGAGGTATTTTCAAATTTTACTTGCACAAAAGTCCCAATTTCTGAAATTGGAGAAAAACCTAACATCAAAAAGCATCTGGAAAAGGCCCAGCCTGGCTCTCTTGGCCTCATGTATCACCCTTCCACCTCCACGTCGAAAAACTAGCTACAACACGATTCTTCACCTTCCTCTCCCCTTGTTTTGACACTGATTCTTATCCTACAATCCGTCGCTTCTTCCATAACACGCGTATCGGACGATTTTTGGTCCGTTCATTCTTCAAAGTCATTCACAGCGATCTCCTCTCACAAGGGAAATACGACGATCACCCTGAAACCAAAAAGCTCATCCCACCAGAAAACATCTTCTGGTCCGGCACATCCCTAGGAATCCTCAACTACCAGACAGATTTCATGGCCCTCTTCCAAAAAGGTCTCATTAATGTTCATCGCGCTGATATCGAGGAAGTGCACGAGGAGAGCGTACTATTGAGTATAGGCGAGGAGGTGAAAGCTGATATTCTCATCTTAGCTACTGGCTACAAACTAACTCCCAACATAAAATTCCTTCCCGATTCTCTTACGCCTGAAAACATAGGAATTACAACACCCGAGGAGCAGCCTGAGAAGAAGAAAGCAGCGACGAAAGAACTCGTTACGAAATATCCAGTACTAGCAGAACAACTATCAAACCTCACCCACCCCTCAGAACAAGACTCAAAATCCTACCTACTCTACCACGCCTCCATCCCACCTCACTTCCTCAAATCTCGAAATTTTGCTTACGCAGGTCTCGCCATCTCACTTCGCGGTTTGATGGTATATGAAATCCAAGCACTCTGGCTCCTCGCTTATCTTGAGGATAAACTCACTTTACCATTACCCACTGAGGAAGAAGCGGAATGGGAAGCGATAAGAAGGACTATGTTTTACAAATTGAGAGCTGGACAGGGGATTGGAGGACGGAGTACGGATATGGCTTTTGAGATTTTACCGTTTACTGATACCCTTATGAGAGAGCTGGGACTTAAGGAGAGGAGGAAAGGAGGGTGGAAGGAGGTGGGTGAGTGGTATGGGGTTAGGGATTATAGGGGGTTGGTTGAGGAGTGGGTTGAGAAGAAGAAGAGGAAGTGATGGGGTGATGTGGATGGTGTGGTAATTGTTTTGGGACTTGGAAGTTCTTTGACTAGTTTTTAATTCTTCGGAAGAATCACACAAGTAACCTTGGGCCGTGAAGCTGATTAAAAAGAAACTCTGGTTAGGTGAAAGTGATGCCTGCCTCTTAAAATGAAATCTCACATCTCATATTTTTCATCATCTCAACGTCCTCATCTTAGCGGTCATTTTCTCCCAACCACGCTTTACCGATTGCGATGACTTTGACTCCATCAAGGCCAAAGCATCGCATCGAGGTGACGAGGTCACTCATAATCATTTGAAGACCTTTGCTTTTAGAACTTTCGCGTTACACGCGATAGACCCCCAACCCATATAAGGTAAGCTTGAAAAATACATAGAGAGTTCAAGTGTCAAAGCTCCAGACCACGAGGGAAATAGACTCACTCTCCCATTTGAATTTGAATGGGATTCCTGGGTAGCAGCGCATCCACACCTAAAACCCGGACACTTATTCGTGGAAAGAATATATTAATTACTAAAACCGTAAAATCACAAATAATCTCATTACTTTTCCCATCCTCATTCGAAACAGAGAAACAGAGAAACATAAAGGCACCAACCGCTCACTCACTCTCCTCCCCAGCTCCAAATCGGAATCCAAAACTAGGGCCGAAATCTACCGCCCTACTACCCTTACTCTGTTCCCTTCTCATCCTCGTCGTCTCCCTCTCAATAACTCCACTCAACTCCTCCCTCTCAAGTGCCTCCTCAACAGCATCTTCCCTCTCCCTCTCTTCCTCCCTTTGAATCTCATCACTAGGTTCAATCTTATCCTCCACACTCTGTCTCCCACCCGTCGCAGTACTAGCCATCCTCCTCGAAGTACCCTTGGTTCGCTCAAATTCCAGGGCAGCATCGATCTTCGCCTGAAACGCCGCTTTTTCGCCTTCTTCTTTGATCACCGCGTAATGACACCTCCGATGAACACCCAGGCCGCTGAGAAAGAGACCTGAGATTTCGTACGCAAAGAGGATAGGAAGGGAGTATCTTAATGTCGGATTACAACCCCCGCTCCAGATATCAATAAGCACCAGATAAACCTCATGAGCAGGCATAACATACCCCCACCTATAGAACCCCGCCGACAGCTCAAACGGTAAAAGTATACTCGCCACATTCAAAATAACCCAACTAATCAACGCCATCGGGACAAACGGCATAGGCAGCCAAATCGTGAAAACATCAAAAGTGAGGAAATTGAGATGTGCGAAGAGCCAGAGAGCGGCCCAGGTGAGGAAGAATTGCGCCGTGTTGACGTGCCAGCCGGATTTGAAAGCCCAGATTGAACCGGCGACGCAGAGGGAGCCGATGAAGCAGTAAGCTAGGGAGAGGAGGGAGCGGAAGATGATTATTCGGTGGGGGTTGAGACGGGAGTAGATCTTAAAAGCATCGTAGAGACCATTGATTGTTCCAAGATAAAAGAATTCTTGAATGAGAATCAGGATGATGACCAAAGTGTTGTAGATTGCTCTTGAGCCTTGAGTAGTTGGCTGGATGTTGATACTTTTTAGATGCCATGGATCCGCGAAGACTGAGATCGAGTTTGGCGTGAGAGGGATATCGGTGAAGTTCCCCTTTGAATATGCAACTCGAGCTGCGGAGGAGAGGGTAACGAGGTTCGCTGAGATGGCGGAATCAACAACTGAGGAGTAGAGGGCTTCGTTCCAGATGTAACTCATCACACCCTCCTTCTCATACCCCGTCCCTCTCAACCCAGCTTCAATCTTCCCACTCGCCCCCTTCTCAATACCAAGCGTAGCCCAATACTCACCACCACAAACCAAACTCCTCAAACTCCTCTCCTCAACTTCACTACTCGGTCTCTCAACCAAAGTAAAAAATCCATTCCCCTTCAGCCCACCATAAGCCGTCCTCACACTCTCCCCTACAGCCCCTCCATCATAATCCACAAAAAGCACATTCAAAAAATGCACCCTATCCCCCTGTTGAAAAAGCGCCCCAAAGATATACGCAAAAAGCCCCAGGAAAAGAAGTTGCAACAAGATGAAATTTTTCGCCGCCGCTTTGAAGAAGCCCCTCCTCGGACCACGGATAGAGGGGTGATTTATAGGAAGATTCGCTTCATGGGCGCGAGGATATAATTTTCGGGATGGGATGAAGATGTTTTGGAGTTTCTCCATGTTGGTGATCTCCCTCGAGGTGTTGGAGTCGCCAAGGTGAAGAGGCGGGGTTCGTGACGCAGGAGGCGCAGAGATTCCTGAAGCGACTTTTACCAACTTCAATATCAACTTTCAGGACGAAGACTGTTTTAAATCACTTGTTTTTTTGTTGAAGAATTTATCGGGTCGTCGGAGATGTGGTGAATCATCTTGTCGGGATCCAAAAGAAGATCCATGTATATTCAAAGCCCGATGATTAGTGTACCTTCCAACGGCAGCGGGAAATCTAGAACGGGAAAGACGATGGACCAATAGAAGAGATCCCAACAGTGAATTTGAAAAGGCGAATTTGAAGAATTTTCAAAAATTATCTTTGGCTGTAAAAATTTCGGCGCCTTCGTCTCCCCGATTTTCAAGAGATGTATAGAGATGTATAAGTATATCTATCTCACCTTAACTATAAGATAGATTTTTCATTCTATTTCAGCTGGCTAAAAAGTCTACTAACGACTCGCTCGCTTAGATAGTGATAAAACCAGAGCGTTTGGACTTGCTGTTACTACATATTAGTGAGAAATAAATTACCAAATACCTTAGAACGATTGGACTTCATTGTTCTAAAACACCTAGGTCAATATTTTGAGTTTTTCCAAGTGTGGGGAACAATTACTTTGAATTACCCTAAAAAGCTGGAACAACGAGATGTATTTACTGCCGCAATTCGCGAGGCTACTTGTGAAACTGATTACTAGAAAGAATTTCTATTCCATAATGCTATTCAGTAAGAAAACCTCGAACCAAAACCAAATCAAACCACCACGAGCATTCATATCATACCCCTCTCAATGAAAGAAGGGACCTGGGATATCAAATCGAACGCCCCAAACGCCCGTCCATCCCTCCATCCACACCGGATTTTTCCTCCGGTGAAATATAACACTCACGTAACTACCCCTTTTAACGCCACTATCCAGTACCTGGCGTCCGTCCTGGTTTACTGAATATGCAAATTCATACTTATACACCAATGCAGTTAGTTTTCCCGTCTCAATAGAGTCGGATTTAAATCCAATCTTTACGCAGCAACAGCAATAGCAGTAGATCGCTCCAGACCATGCGAAGGGCCCACTTCCTCCTCCTCAGCAATCTCACCACCAGCTCCTGCCTCGGCCCAATCGCCCCAGAGACCTCTCTTGCCTCTTACTCTAATTGGACCACCAAGTAGAGATTCAGCTTGTTCGACCTTGACTGCGTCTTTTGTTGCCAAAACCAGAACCTCAAAGAACATCTTGGTAGCATCTGCTCGGGTGGTTGTTCGTTCCGGTAAGAGATCTTGGAAAAGAACGCTGGTCTTTTTGCGCTTGTCGGGACTGTCAGCCGCCTCAGCACCGAATCTATCTCGAAGCAGGTGAACAGCGTGTTTGGTGCCTAATGAGACAGGTCCACTATCGGCTGGGTGAACTAATGGTGCGGTGGTATCATCAAAATTTGGTCCAGGTGACTCTGGTTCTAGGCCAGCACCGGGGTTGTGGTCATCCTCCTCCAAATTTAGCATAAATCCGTCATCACCAGCCATTTCGATCATTGTTCCATCTGGTGCAACAGAGAGACTCTTTCGACCAAGACCGGCATCGCCTAGTCCAGCGTTCATATCCTCCTCCTCTTCTTCGCCGAGATCAAGTCGTGGGGACTTTTGTGGTCCTTGTTCCTCGTCGAAATCCATATCTGCAACACCACTATCACGCTTGCGCTTAAGCTCGCTGCTCTTTCGGATAGTATCAAGTGAAAGCATGCCTCTAAGCTCGGGAGCCCATGCTGAACTTCGTCCATCACCAATGACACTTGAAACAAATCCTCCATTTCTTTGCATCTCGATCAATGCCAAAAGTTCCGGGTCGCGAGGAAGGAATGATTGAGGTCGAAGGATCTTTTCTCGGTTTTGCTCTTGAGCTCGGATGTGTGCTTTGGTTAATTGAGTAGAGTCGTCTGGTACCAAGACCTTGGCCTTTCTGGCTCGTTGAGGAGCAGCCGCAGCTTCTGCCTCTGGGGTTTCTCCAGGCTCGAAAAGACTACGTTCTCCGAGGTACTCAGCCTCTCCTTGTTGAATGACCGTCTCATCATAATCGGAGAGTGGTGATTCGGACATACGTTGGGGTCGAATGAGGGGTGCTGCGGGAAGCTCGGAGACATCTGGGGGTAAATCATAGACATCTTGCATTTCAACGTTGCCGTCTTCGTCGATACGAACAGCATCATTGTCATCGTCAAAAACAAGATTGAGAGATGTGTCGCGCTCAACACTTGGTTCAATGATATCTTTGGCAGGTAATTGCACGTCCAGCTCACTTAAAAGGTCGTCCTCCGGGGCGCGGGCTTCTGGGGCGTCTCGACCGAATTCCATGGTCTCGTCTCCCTTTGTTTGTTCCATGTCTCCAAAGTCAATACCAAAATCAATTCCTAAATCGAGGTCGTCAATTGGTTCTAATAGGTCCTCCTCGGTTTGGTTCTCGATACTGTTTTGTAGAAATTGGCTGCCATTGAAGTCTTCTTGTAGGTTGATATCGCGACTTCCGGCCCGGCGCTTACGTCCAGTTTGTACATTATCGTCAATTTGTGATAAGAGGAAGGAGGCGTCTGGCATGGGAGGCATTTCGAGGTTATCTCCTTCGGTGAGAACATCGGGAAGCATGAGCGCGTCGCGAGATGGCATGTGGAGGCCAGCGGGGATATCGTTATTGCCAGAGAGTCTAAAGGCCTACAGAACGTATTAGTAGAGCCAGCGAAGATAGTAGTGGCATCGCGTACCATCTTGATCTTAATAAGAGCTTCATTGCAGTCATCTAGTAAATAACGCGCTTTTCGGCTGTAGATTCGGACAACTCCCAACAGAAGCTGACCGCTCAATCGCAAGGCCATGGGAGCTTGGTTTGGTTCTACTATCGCCTGAACACTGTCCTTGACACTGGCTTGTAAAACATGGTTCTTGGATAGCTTGCGCTCCAAATTGGCCGAGAGCCAGACCCTAGCCAAGGGGCCGGTCTTGGAGAGGAGGGTCTCGGAATAGAACATATTGATGATAAGATGGAAGAGTAGCTAGAGCTATGCAAGATATTGATGCGCCAAGTGGCGAGGGGTGTTGTTGTGTCGTCGATGCGATGGGGGTAGGTAGGTGGGTGCAAATGGAAGCGCGTCGGTGTGTTGTTTATGATGGTTCCGCGAAATCAGGCGGTCGCAAAGTCTCTTCCACCACGCGTCGATTCGGGTCCGAGTCGAAGGTGACGGTCGCGTTGGAGGAAGAAAGGAGAGGAGTGCGATGCAGCGACACTGATTACCAAAAAAGAAAGCAATGGTGGGTGATGGTGTTGATGCGACAAGAAATCATGGTGGGGAGAAGATGTGGTGCAGGCCTGGAAGATTAGAGGAGGTTGGGAGCCTATAAAATAAGGCGGTGGCTGGTGTGCCACGTGATCTTCTTCGTACATCGGCTTTAACTCGAACTACCTTGTAACCCCGAATCGGAAGATCAAATGAATTGGAACAGAAAAACTTTTCAATTCTTCAATAGTGCCTGGTCAAATTACACGGAGATCATTTGTAATGTTGTCTAGATCGAGCTGGAGCTCAAAAGATCGGAACCAGCTGGAATCGGCCAGGTTTCCCCTCAAAAAACAAGACCCCAAAACTCATAATTTAACAATTACCGTAAAACCTCATTACTAGGATATAGACGGTTCCAAATTTTTAAGGATATATGTGAGGATATCCTTATGTCGAGGGTCTTGGCATGAGACTACCTGAACAATTTTTTGTAAGTTATATTAGGTAATGAGTATGTAGTCTCTTAATAGAGCTATGGTCCCCGGGAGTTTGAAAATTATAGAATAGAACGCTTTTGCTCTCGTGGCATACTCTAACAGGAGATATATACCTGAATTTCTAGGAAAATCCCTACTCTAAGGATTACTTACAGGCTCGATTTGATAGATAAAATCTTTTAGAACTGAGAATAATAAGAATATCCTTATTCTAGAGGTTATCCTTAACTACTGCCTAAAAAAATCAGGCTAGAAATCCTAACAATTTATCTAATAATATTCTTATAATAGAGATCCTAGTAACGAGAGTTTACTATAAGATCAAATCTAATCTTATATTTATATTATTATTAAGCTCGCGGGTTACTTGTCACGTATAAGGAACTTAGTAATTCGCGCTATGCGTTTCTTATAAGTAAGCTATTAACGCTCAAGTAACCTGTCAGTTAGGTAAGTTGCAAGTAAGCTATGAGTTACTGGCGAGTAAGCGACGAGTTATCTGCAAGTGAGCCAATGGGTTACATGTTAAAACTTGAAAGCACGAACATCGAAATCACATGTTATAGTATTATGTAGCTATTAATAACTCATTATATATCTTTCCGGGCATCTTTTCGATTTTTTTCAACCCAGCGTTCGTATTTTATCGCCGCGGCTGGAGATTCACGCCCGCTCCATGATTGAGGAGGGCTATGATGGCATCGACACTAGAACTTGACCGGTGGTTCGTTGATAAATCCGTAGCTAGGAGAACCGCTTGATGGAGGGCCGTCCAATTATCTCTTTTCTTGTGTTGACATCTGCGCCCGCATCGAGAAGGGGGTAGAGAGGTGAGACTTTGTCGTCCATTAGGTGGTTGGACCATGGAGGTGTCCATTTCGCGGCGTACATGAGGGTTGCCCAGCCGGATGTACTTGCGATGTTGGGGTTTGCACGAAGAGAGAGGAGGTGGGAGACTAGAGTTACACTGCGGTTTTGGGATGCGCGGATGAGCGGGCTTTCGTTGTCGTGGTTGAAGTTGTTGATATCCATTCCTAGGGATAGGAAGTAGTCGAATGAGTTGAGGTAGTTGTATTGTGTTGCGAAGTGGAAAACGGTGTCTCGTGGTCTTGGGCATCCCCGTCTAGACCGGCGGCGAGAAGGACTTGGATTATCTTAATACTCTCGCTTCCCGCGGCTTTGAAAGGGGGAGTTTGTCCATGTTTATCGAGTGCATTGTTTCGTGAACCTCTTTCAAGGAGCAGATTCAATGCAAAGAGAGTTTGCTCGCGCTCAGAAGCTTTGTGTAATGGAGTGCTGCCCTCGCTATCAGTTGCGTTGATATCAGCGCCAGCATCAAGGAGTGCCTTGGTACCATCATGAGCTAATTCCATTTCACCAGTCTTAGTTGTGACCTGAACTGGTCCACAATAATAGTCGTCCTCATCAGGAATGATCCAGCTGGCAGCATAATGAAGTGGTGTGAGCAATTCCAGATCCCTTCGGATTGACATCCATCCCCGCGTCAATCAACAGGTGTGAAATATTAGCTTTTTTGTTCCGAGCTGCAGCGAAGAGAGGATTCGTCCAGGTAGGATTATAGAACATCCTTCTATAGGGAGTGTCTTCGAGCTGATGCTGGGCGGCTTCGATATGTGCTCCACAGCCGATCAAGAATCGTGCAATGTCCTCACAGCCATTCGCGGCGGACATGCACAAAGCACGCCTAGCAATCTGCGGCGGCAAAGATATATTCTTAGGACCTCGAGAAACCAGCATCCGCACCATGGGTTCCGATTCCCATGAACATTCATCATAGGCTGGATCGGACCAAACCGATAAAGCATTGCAGAGAACAGAGCGACCTTCCCCGTCTACTGCATCCAAATTCGCACCCAGATCTAGCAATAACTCTGCCGTTTCCCTGGCGGGTAGCATTACTGCCAGATGCAAGGCCAACCAACTTCGGTGTTCTAAGCATTCTTTCGTACCTTCCTCACACCCCAAACTGCATAATGTGTCCGGACCCAGGCGTGGTCGCTTGGCCTGAGCCTCGATATCTACACCTCGCTCCACAAGTAGTCTGACAACCTTGAGATGGTAAAGGGAGTGATGAAGTGGAGTATCGTTGTAGGTTGTTGGGGCGTTAACATCAGCGCCATGGTCGAGCATGAATTCCACTCCTTCCAAAAAGCCTGTCGAGGCCAGAACATGTAGTGGTGTCTCGTCGGATTCTCGTATCGCTTCCGATACAGAAGCCCCTTGCTCAACAAGAAACTCTAGAGCATCCAAGTGGTTGATGTCCACAATGATTGACATCGCTGTACGTCCCTCCTCGTCTTTGCTCGTAGGATCAATCCCTTCCTCAACTTGTTTTCGAAGAATACACATGATTAAATCCAACCATTTCGCCGGCTTCGGTTTCGACTCATTCTTCGACAGAAGTTTGCCGCCTTCGCCTTTTCAGGATCGCATCGATAATGGGATGGACCCTTCTGAGTCTCGAGTACAGCCTCAAAACTTGTACTAACTCCTTCAAAGTCTGGGACCCCAAACATCTTCCTCGATCCAACAAACACGACGCACCATCGAGCCAGTGCACATTAACTGCAAGACACGGCGCATCCTCGTTTTCTAGTTGGATAACAGTAGCCTGGTTAAAGTACTCATTCTCAAAAGATGCCCCATTTTCTAGCAAAAGTGTGACGAGATCCAGGGATCCCTTCTGCGCAGCGAAACAAAATGGCGTGGAGAAGGGAGCATCGATAATATCAACAGGATGGCCTCGCTCAATCAGGAATTTGGCGATGGGAAGGTAGCCGTGTTCGCAGGCCAGATGAAGAGGAGAATATAGAGTTTCGACATCGGGTGCTTCAGTGAGACTGGTGCCGGAGTCGAGAAGACATCGTACTTCTTCGAGCTCTCCCTCTTTGATGGCTTGCTCCATCGCAAGAGGCTGTTAGATCAACATCTTTCCGGGTTGGGGTGGTTCTTCCATTTTGTGTTTATTTTGCTGTGCCTGTCATTATTTTATTTCTAGGTTATTTTGGGGGGTGTTTGGCGTCCATTTCAGGCTTGCCGCCTGAAAATGAGCGATACGAAGGGAATCCACAAGATCCACCGAGGATGAATCACTGGACGCCGAATTGATTCCAATAGAGAGGAATAATAAGTATAGAAATTGACTCATCGCTCACTTGAGAATGAAGAGGTGCCCGCCCGCAGGGGTCTTTTTTGATAATAATTGTTTTGAGAAGAAAATGGCATTCCCGATCGTGGACCAAGGCAACGAGAAGGGGAAGGAAAAAACTTCAATCATCAACCAGCACGACCTACAGTTCTTGCCTTGTTCTTCATCCCGGCATTCCTAATCAGGGTCTCTCAGATCTCCCGACGATCCTCGGCGATCCACGATCGCGATAAAGTTTCCTCTCACTCGATCGTTCGAGGATTCGAGAGAGAGTCATCGGTCAAGATCAAGATCAAGGTATGGCATGCGCCACAACGTAACTGACAGGAGCAAGAAGTCAAACACCGCAAAGTGCGATTTGCTCGTCCGTACAGGTATCCAGATTGAATAATCAATTGCGGGCGTTCGAACGCTTGTTGAGCGGATGGTTCTAGCCTTGAAGGTTGAGAGATGGACCTTCCTGGGAGGCAAAAAGCTCCACTAGGAGGTTTTATTCTTAGGTCACGTGATGAATACTCTTGTTGAAAATTCTTGTGGAGAAGAGACTTTTCTGAAGTACAAGTATGATTGGATACACTTTGATTTGGTATTGGTGCTTGTAATGGGTTCTTTTGTAATTCAATCTAGATCATCACCATTTTTTAGAATTTCATGTTGCTGCTTATCATTACATTAAATCATCACTCTTTTACCTTTCTCTCCTACCATTCTTCTGCCCCTTCCCCTTCTCGATTGCCACTTTCCATTTCTCCTCCCCACAAGCATTCCAACCCATACCCACAACCCAACTCGCCGCCTCGACATCGATATCGAGTAGTCTTCCATAGAGGGGACATAACATCGTTTCGGACCAAAAAGGACTCGCGTATTCGGCATTCATACTTATTTCAAATTGTTGCTTATCGAACGTGCATGTGTATGATAGGTTTATGAAGTTGTGTGTTGATGGTCGGGATGATGAGAATAGGTTTGTGAGGTTAGGTAACGTGGGTATCGGGGGACTTGAGAATGTGATGGATGAGGGGAGAGTAAGAGATGAGGGGAGAGTTAGGGATGTCGTTGAGGTGTTGTTTTTATCGTTGAAATTGTTATGGCTCTTTTGGTTTTGGTGGTTTTGGTGGTTAAGCGAGGGTGCAAGAGAGCGGTTCGGAGCGAGCGATGGAATGACTTGCGCTGCTTGTGTGGGGAGCTTCCGGTACGGAATATGCGCTTTACGGAGCCGGGATCGGGGCTTGGGTTCCAAGTCTTGTATGGATTTTATGAAGGGTCGGCGGAGAGACATTTTGATCTTTTGAATGAACATCTAAAGGATAGGAGTGGGCATCAGGGGTGGTTGAAACTTGGAGGTGTACTGAGTTGATTGGGAGATGAAGTAAAAGTGGAGTTCGTAGAAGTTGAGTGATGAATTCACGAAGTGAGTCTTGAGGCTCAGTTGGGGGATTGTGAATGGAATTTTTGCTTGAATTATTCTCGAGTCACATACTTTTTCATGTACTAGGAGACTTCACATAGCTTTACTAAATATACTTATCTACCTGTTTTTGAGGGAGGTATAAATTTGTTTTAATTTCTACTCTCTTCTGAAAGAGTTGTGCTTGCCCGAGAACTCTCATCAGTTCTCAGCTCCTAGTCATTTGTGGTAATAGACTCCCTCATCCACTCCAGTCCATTCGCATAAACAACCTCGTTCTCACATTTCGGACAACTAGCACAAGAACCAGCTATCTCCTTAAGTTTCGAAAACATATACGGTCTTAACCCCCTTTTCAAGTCTTCGATACTCCACTCTCGCGCATTTTCTTGGCTTGTAGCCTTTCTTTCGGATTGACAGTAGAGATTCATCGTTACTTGGGGGCTTTTATTGCCTGGACTTAGGTATTCGAGAATACATGGCTGTTTTGTGGGTGCTTTAGAGTATTTTGGGGCTGTTTGGTAGGAGATTTTTGTGTATTGGGGAGGTTTGTCAGTTTCTGGTGTGCAGGTGTAGTATGGTAGGTTGTTGTTTGGAGGTGGGGTTTCCATCTTGATTGGGTTTGGTTCTGATGCTAGGAAATAAAGGGTTATAAATTTGAGTCGCGGATTTGCTCAAAAAACTGTGGCTCTTATTGGTGTTGACTATATATTCACGAATAACGATTAAAAATGTAAAATCACTTCGTCATTGCGGGATATTAGCTATTCACATTATCAGGGTTTCCAGAAATGCTTTAAGAATCCGTTGTTAGTTTAATAGCTTCCTTTATTTATTGAACAATGCAATATGAACAAGCCCCAACTCAACACAACCCCTGTTCTCCAAATTTCCCAGTCTCAAGTGTCCAATCTCCAATACAAAATTTCCCCTTAATCCCCTTCTTGATCTGGTCCAATAATCCACGCAACTTCCTATGAATTGATCCTTCCATCACTTTATCAATAGGTTCCACCATCCACACTATCCCATTATTATACCGACAGCATTGCCACAGTTGTAGCATCTCGTACAACAATTTGATCTACTCGTATCTTTCATTAAAAAGAGAGCTTTTCCTCCATTTCTTGGGTCTTCAACTAGATTGAGGTCTAAGTTTTTGACAATAGAGGACGAGAATGTCTCTCTCGCTGTCTCCGTGGATTTCGTGGTCTTCAGTTGTAAATGCTATTACGCATGGATCCTTGTTTGGGTCATCGGTAAATTTCAGAGGTTGGCGATGTTTGACAGTGTGATATGAAGGTGGTTTGTCATTGGCTGCCGTGCATGTATAACGTGGTGGGATTTATCGATCCATTTTCATGGTCCTTTTTCAGACATGATCTGGGAGTGTGTTTTAGGAATGAAATTATGTTTTTCAAAGATTGAAATGAGGAGAAAAGATAATTGGAAGTTTCTCACTATGATAAGTTCACCTTCACCTCACCTTGATATGATGGGAATACCAACGTTTATTCACCCACCTATTGTCTCTTCATACAATATCTTCCTTCTACCATGAGCATTCACTTTAAAAAATCATGTCACCATTTCTTCTCTATTAAAGTCTATGATTCAGGGGTTTCTAAAACGTTCATGGGCACCATGTGGACAGAATAAGTGGCAGTAATTTGGCTTCCCTCAGGATAACCCGTAACGTGTTTATCTCAACGCAAACCCATGCAAAGGTTGCTAGAAGCTAACATCCTCCATTTAACTGTGTTTTTCTTTTGTTTTTCCGATTTTTTCTACGTTGTATTCTTCGATGCTGCAGGTTTCGTTTCTTCTTTTTAACCTTGTCGAGTATGCGGCGGGAATAAGGTGAAAGTGAGATAGATGTGATGGGAGGAGGTAGGGGGGCAGGATATGTTGGAATTCAGCGTGCAATGGGTGTAATTTGAACTGCTGTTAAGGATAATAACCTTTACTACTGGCGATTTCATTCATGTTCACTCAATTCGATTCTGACACCTCCTAGTAAACTAAAATTTCAGCTGTGACGATGAGTGGAAGTCTTGTATTCTTTGTTCTCTTTCCAACAAAGTCTTTTCAAACAAAGCATTGTTGTTTTGTGAGAGCAACTTCGGAAGACAAAGGAATAAGACTAATCATTTTTTCTTTCTATCTTAAACAGTATACTATAATTGTGTATAATTAGATCCGTGTATACTCTACTATATATTAAATAACTATATCTGAAAACTACCACTCTAATCGAAGAAAATGTCTGAATACGGAAGACACAATCTATCTACTAGAACAGATATTTCTGCTCAGCCTTTTGAAAGGGGGACATTTAAGGTAGCATATCGAGGTATATATACCGATGGTCGTAGAAGAAACACACCTTGCGTTGCTAAGGGGTTCCTGAACGGCAGTCTTACACACATTAGAGCAGAGCAGAACATATTAAATGGAGCTCAGCAAATAATCGACTTGTTTAATAGAGCACAAGTAATTCCTTATAAGGTCATTCTTAACCGATTTGAGGTTTGGGACCTCCATATCCGTGCAGATGGAAGTAGGACAGCTTCCTCGTCTTCGCTTATGGAGAATACCGGACATGGCGTTACGATGGTCGAGCCATTTATCAATGGCATCAATGGCTGGGAAAGATATGTGGGCGTACTCAATGAAAGGAACAGGAACAGACCATTTTTTGGAATTCCTCGTTATGATGCTATGGCCGCTCTCACTCATTGGTCATACCATATTTCGGAAGGGAGAAATCTGCTCTGTGACTTACAAGGTGGCATTCTTGATACAGATGATCTGAATGGAAATAAGATAAATCCGTATTATGTGCTTACTGACCCCGTTTTCCTGAGTCCAGTTGTCGGCGGGTATGGTGAGAACGATGGTGGGCCGGTAGCTATTCGTGCGATTATGCAGGAGCATCAGTGTACGCCGTATTGTGGAAGAGACTGGAGTACACCTGGTGATGGCCGTCCTCCTCCACATCCTCTGAACTTGTCTGGATTACAGTTTAACCAAGGTGGTAGAGAAAGACCACCTCCACCACCTGTACCTGGTGCTCGTATCAACTTGTCTGGATTACAGTTAAACCAAGGCGGTGGAGTACCACCTCCACAACCACCTGTACCTGGTGCTCGTATGAACTTGTCTGGATTACAGTTTGACCAAGGTGGTAGAGCAAGACCACCTCCACCACCTGCACCACCTGGCCGACCACCTCCACCAGCTGTACCTGGTGCTCGTATCAACTTGTCCGGATTGAAGCTAAACCCCCTCCCAAAACCCCCTTGATTATACAACCACAGAAAATCTTAAACACCTGAAAACCTGTCGATTTACTAAACAGCTTCTAATACAGATTTTTACGATTTAAGGATGCGATATGTGGATAGTATAAAAAAATATTATTGAAAATGAACAAAGTACATGAAATTGTAAAATGTGACACATACGCAACGCAGAGTTGGATGGCGATACGATATATAGCGCGATATAATGACGAGAATTTTCCATTATCGGTTGAAGCCAAAACCCGTTGATAGCACCCATTTATACACACAATTTGCGGTACTTGCCTCTTTAGTTTGGTTGGCTGATGAAATGCAGAATATTGATACAAGACAGCGTCGAAAACGAATATTGCGAATAGACAACAGCACTCGTTACCTGTAGATTTTTAAGCCACACCGGGGACAGCGATCAACTTTTGCTGCGAGGACGATTCTCACCTTCCTCTCCAGGAGCAGCACTTCTTTCCCAATTTCTTATTGAGGGGAATACCACCTCTTTCAATATGGAAACAATCTATCTGATAGCAATTTTAATGCATTTGTGACCTTGAGAAAAACACTCAAAGAATGAGACGCTTTACACAGCCACATCCTTCTACCAACGAGATCACAGGATGCAAGGCTTGCCGTTGGACGTAACGCATTGATAAAGATAGCATCCAACAACATAATTCAAACGGCCACCCTTTGCCAAAGCAGAGCCATGGAGAAGTCCGAGGAAATTTTCTTGCTACCACAGCTTGAACTTGTGGGAATTTGATTCCCCCGTTTTGGTTAACACCGTGACCTCGCTTAGGGTCAGCCCACCAGAAAACAGGGGGAAGAGGATTCTCGCAGCAACAAGGTTCATTCAGCGAGAATAAATAGCAATTCATTGTACTAAAATAACCATGACGTTGAAGCCTGGAATGCTTCACGATATGCTATGGATGTTTCTAGTTCATATTTTTTGGCCTGCACGGTTCTTGCTCACCCTCCGTGTTTCTTGGCCTCCATTTCACGCATCCCTGACATAACAGTCGGCTTGGAAGGCCCAAACGCGAAGCCAATTGGAGTGTTCTTTTTACCTTGATATGAGCCAGTTCATGACTACCAATGCCCCATAATATTTGACGTGATATGGAAAGGTGCCGGGAATCAATGTCGGAAGGAACTCTTATGAAACGACAACTTGAAGAGAAACAAGATACGAGATTAAATTAACTCGGAGTCTCCAACATCTCGGTCGAGTGTTCTCTAATCTGTTCCGTCAGTTCTTGCTGCAAACAAAGGTCTGCTCCACCAGATCCACTCACGATGAACCTTCTGCTTGCTCCAGCTTTCAGTTCTGAGGTCTTTGGAGTATGATAGATGCTGTTTATGGAACTCCACGGCGGTCTCGTTATGCAGGAGATACAGAGTGCATTGCATCCCTAGACCGAAAAGAAGTCAATTGAGCAGGTGTTGTTGAGAAAGATGGAGGGTGGCGGCTTGAGATATCCGTGACTCCAGTCGAAGTAATTCAATCTCCCCACGATTGTTTTCAAGAGTACTCAAAGAATACACCGTTCAAGATTTCAAGGATAACCAACTCGATTCATTGTCTTGTTTGAGCAACAATTATAGGAGGATTACACTCTAGAAGAGTCGCGAATTGCTGCGCCCTGGTTCTCAAAAGGCAGTCGTCACCCGACATACACTCCACGAACATAACTGTACGAGAAGTGACATGATAATGCAATCAAGTACGTGGTGAGAGCGAGAGTCTAATCCAAGTGACCCGAGACCTTCTCGAATAATTATGTTGTTTCTCCTAGATATCTGTTAATTGATGGATACGATTCTGGTTTAGTTGAACCATGACACAACCTCTCGCGTCCATGGTGTTTCCGACTGAGATATCATGGGGCTTGTTCCATTTCCGATATCTGATCGTAAGTTAGGTGAGAAGTGACGACAAGCGCTGTCTCGCTCTCAGGCATTGCGACAAAAAGTTCAATAATGGTTTAAACACAAGAACACTCAAGATACTCAGCAGAATTGGTGACCAAAGTGAAGAACCGAGAGACCATTAAGCGTATGGTCATGTTCATGTTGGGATCTCCATGCTTCACTAAAGCGTGCCACAATGTTGAGACGCGTCACCCGATGAGAACACCACTCATAATCTCACGACCGGGGAAAGGGGTTCAGCTGCGGCTATAGTATTTTGGAAAACAGAGTCAAGCAAGTGCTGTAACAGATGTTTTTGATGTTGCCAACTTCACTTTTAACTGAAATTCACACTCAGAAAAGACATTCAGTAACAATCTCTTCATACGTGGTCTGGAGGGAATATTGGTTCTTAGCAATCGTTTAGCAGAATTGACTTTCAACACGCGATTCATTCGTTGATGCCCAACAACACAAGAGGCGAGAACGTGGCTCGCGTGGCAAACGCGACTAGCTTCTTTCCCGTGTATCATCATTCGCGTTGATCTCATGGGCTCACCGACTTTCATACGGTGCTTTTGACATTGTTGGATCTCGCTTTGCCCCGAGAGACCACTGGTTTAAGCAGACATGTCGTCGTTAAAGTCCATTCCTTGTTGTCCTTTCTCCTTTGATCGCACTGTCTGTTTGCTTTCCGAAATACCAAGCCTGCAGCCGATGCATGGCGTCTTTTTCATTGTCGAATCTTCTTTGGCGCTGAAAATCGTATTCCTTTCCAATGTCCTTCTTCCAGGATGTTCTTTTCCCATCATCTCCTTGCTCGGCACCGGCGAATCTCGGAATCTCAAGCGCGTTTTCCCTTTGCTAATATTCAACATCCTGACAAATTTGGCGCCCGCGCTCAACGCCATGCTTTGAATCGACGATCCGTCAGGATTTTATGGTCTTTATGGGAATTTCCAGTCTCACCCCTGACAGGTGGAGTGTTCCAATCGAACATTCGAAATTCCGAAACGGCAATTGATGACCTCCTGATGCGGAAATGATTGGGGCGGAGGCTGGTCTTCCATTCCGGCGGATGCAGCAGGGCAAATTGATACCCACTAAATATCACTTCATGGAGGGGTAAATCATGGTTACAGGCTTGCCAGGGACCATCTCAGCGATGCAAGAGTTTGGCTGCAAGGCTGCAACTAGTTTTCCCGGGCACGTTCCCCAGAAGACCCTGGCCCCAACTTTCCCATGGTTCACATGCTTGAAACTTCTGCCGCATGCGGCCACAGTTGCTGTTCGCCAGGAAACAGATGTGAGTGACGGGAAAACGGCTCTTAGGCGCCAATGACTCAGGATGCCCCGAAAGCCCTTCATGGGCATGGTTCTGCTGCGGTTTTGTTCCGGAATCATGATATACCCACCCGCAGTGGCGTTACTGGGTGGAAGAGGTTGTGCAACGATAAGCAGCTGTCGAAGTGCACGCTCTCCACAGACCTTGAAGAAGAGGTTGGAGGAGGTTGGAGGTTCCAGAGCAGAGGTACAGAAATAGTACGACACTGTAGACGACCTTTCAAGCTCCACAGTGGAATACGTTCTCCATCCGGTCACGGCGAAGCAGCGACGAAGCGATCATCTTCGGGCTCTGACCTTTTATGCGGCTCCGCCAGTACTGCACACAAGCTATACTTCGTAACACGTGTATAGAGTAAACTACTCAGTACTACTAGTACGGAGTACTCGGACGAGTACAGTACACAATATCGTATGGGTAGTGCTTTTCAAGGCTCGGCTCGCCCCGTTTCAGCGAACATTGATTGACAGCTTGACAGCTTGACAGGCGACCGAAGCTTCATTCTAGCTGGTCGGGTCGGTTCCTGACTTGCTCGAGCCCTTGAAATGCCTTGAGCCTTGCCGAGTACAAAGTGCAATTGCAATCCCTGGTTCCCCAGACTTGAGATCCTGGAGACGTGCTTTTGCATTTTCCCATCCTAACGTCAAGTACGTTACTGGTCAGCATGCCAATCCCAGAATCGTCTCATCCTCGTTCCAACTGGTCAATCAGCATTAATTACTTCATCAGTCCTCATCAGTCCTCATCAGTCATCTTTTCCCTCCAAGTCAACACTGCTGGCAAGCTCCGCGTCGGATGCCTATCCGGAGCCCTCTTCCTCGCCTCCGGCGACGAGAACTCCAGCTGCAACTCCACCATGCCCCACCACACCCAAGCCAGACCCAAGCTTGCGAAGGTCCCAAGATTCCCAACCCATTTTTGCCCTGCTCAAATCAGCGATCAGTCCTGGGGGTATCCCTGACTGCCAAAGCGTAATGACCGTGCGGACCGAAATTCCCAAGATCTCCATGCAACGCAAGGAGGTCAAGCCCATGTTCACCCTGATCATAATACTCGCCTGCCCTCAGCCGGTGAACCGAGTGCTACGCAGCAGGTATTAAGACGCGATCTCCCCCTTCCCAAACTTTTGTCCCTGTTAATTCTCCCCAACCCCCCTTTCCCCACCGACAAGGGCTACGAAAAAAAGCAGATCCAACGTCCCTCAACTTCTAGACGTCTTCTGAAGAACCGAAGTTCCTCTGCAGCACAATGAGAGCATTGATCGATTTGGAAGGACCTTTGGAATAGCTTAGGGGCCTCTCTACGGACCTGCTGGCTGGCTGTGCTGCCAGCGTGCTAGTCGAATCATGGCGTCCACGATACCGGGCATGGACAATAGCACCCGTATCGATTATGGGGTATGAAAAACTCTCCAATTGCTGCATTTCCGTCCTTTCAGCTTGCTAAACGGTATCTATCACAGGACTACTCGTATCGAAAAACGATTCTCATGACTGTTGATATTGGTTTGGTAGCTCTGGCGTCCGTGGTTGTAATTTTACGATTTTATACTCGCATTTTCATCAGCAAATACTTTGGTCAGGATGATTGGTGGATGTTAGCATCTTGGGTGAGTCTTCTTCCGATGTAGCTTAAACTGGCTCTCTGATCAAATCTGAGCTGCTGGAAGCAACCTTTTCGTCAGATACCAAGCTAACCAATTCAGATACTTGCGTTGGCGAATATGGCTATTTGGGTAAAATGTAGGTTGCACCGCAGCAATGTGTATACAAATCTAATTTTTTCAATAGATCTGGAATTAGGAAGCTGGAAACATCAGTCGGACATTCCATTTGAAGACCTTGAATTAATGTTTATGGTATGCCCAGAGATCTCTTTTTCTCTTTTACCGCAGACTCTAACTGTAACCCAGGTTCTGTGGCTGATGCAATGGAGCTTGTCCTTCGTCCATGGAACAATGAACATCTCTGTTCTCACCTTCTACCTTCGAGTCTTCCAAGATCAGTCGCTCCGCTTTCGACGCCTCATTTACGCCTTTATATTTTTTACGGCGACAGCATCCACCGCCGTTGTCTTGACCATCATTTTCCAATGTTCGCCAGCCAACAGTTATTGGAGATCCGATACTCGGTTTGCAAATCACGATTGTATGGACTCGGAGAAATTGTTGTACACTCAGTCAGGGCTGATTTTATTTTGTGATATTGCATTGTTTATCATGCCGATGAAGTATTTATGGGGTATGTGCCCTCTATGTTGTCTTGGTAAAATCAGAGAACTAATTGGATTGAAGAGCTCAATATTCCGAAATGGCATAGAATACAAGTTATGTTTCTTATTGGGTTGGGTGCCTTGTAAATTTTCCACATCACCACTTTCATTCAAACAGCTGCTAACTAAAGAACCCCCAGAACGTGTGTCGCTTCTATCTTTCGAGTTATCGCACTCTACAAACTTCAAGTCACCTCCGACAGAACTTGTAAATACCCAGATCCCCTCTCCTCCCCTCTAACTAATCGTTGTCTTTTTTAGATGACGGATTCGACTACTCCCTCTGGACCTCAATCGAACTCTTCGTCGCTATAATCACCACCTGTTTGCCTCCATGTAGGCCATTAATCTTGAGACTTTTTTGCAATGGGAGAAGGAGAAGTTGGTCATACACTTGGACCAGGACAACGACTTCACAGAACACAGATGATCCAAGATCACAATCCGCGACATATCTCAGCAAGGACGATGATCGAAATTCCACGCCTTCATCTAGTCGTAGAAGACTGAGCTCAAGGGAAGGGAGGGAAAGCACAAGAGACGGCGAAGAGATGGAATCCATGGGCCTGGGGGGTGCCACGGTTCGAATTGGCCCGATGGGAAGAGTGGAAAGAGTGTATAGCTACGAAAGCAGCACAAGGAAGTATAGCGGGCACGAAGAAGAAGCAATTGGCCCCATGGGTGGTGGCCCTATGGGCGCAATGGGGCGGGGAGGATAGCACAACAAATTACGACGACAATGAAACTTTTTACACTTCAAAAAGGAACGAGGAGAAAGAATTGAAATTGGAATCTGTGGTTTCTGAAATTTTGTCCAACCAGTGGTACATTTAGTTCGGCCAGAGTGCAGTGGCACTGACAACTACTGTTTCTTTCGGCCTCTCGATTTCGATTTTCGACACACGGACAAGATGAGCGGATCCTTTGGGGGAGGACCGGGTGTTGAATCGACGATGAGATATTTACCGACTGATTGGAGCACTCCATCCGCAAGGGCTCTCACGCCTCATCCCAATCGAAAGATTGGAGATTCACACATCATCTCAATGATACACCGCCACGTCGTGTACTTCGTTGCCAGGACAATATGATAGGAATGCGAATATTGTGAAGAGAACGGATAGGGAAGGATACGAAACGAGGAGGTCGAAGGATAGCTTCGAAGAGAGGGAAGAGGATACAGCGTCAGACACTTTAGTGACTTCCAACAACTGCATGGACACACAACGGCGTAGCCCAGAATGCTCAACAATCGTTGAGTTATCCTGTTGGTCACATTTCGCAAATAAAAATTGGCCTCGTCATCTGAGGTCTGGAAGCTCAAGGTCCACTGCGGTGATGGGAAGTTTGTGGGGAGTAACACGACCAGACGAGTAGTAAATTTGGCAGAATATATGGAGACAAGGAGATGCAATGTATCGGAAAAGTAAATTTCAAAAAAGCACTGTATATATGTATTATATTTGTACAATATCTCACCACCAGAAGGCGAGGGGATAATTCTGGAAAAACAATTCAATCCAAACCCAAAGAACCTCTCACTGTGCCACAAACCTGGAACAACTCTTCCCCATCTTTTCAGAAATCCGATAACTGTAAAACGCCACTCGTATTTTCGTGTCCCTCTCCGGGAAATCGTTATAGGGATGATGCCTGTAGCTCCAAAAAGCCAAACGAGCAGTGCCTAACCGGGGAACTGGTTTGTACCGTCCGCGACGAGACTCGAGACGAACCTTACAAAAATCCTATTTATGGAGAATCCCAGTATTCTATGCCGCTTCACTCGCTTAGCTTAAAATGGGGGGGGGGTATTTGTAATGCTAACGCACTTTTGTGTACTTGCTATGTCATCCATTACAAGAGAAGGGGTAGCCCCAAAAGCAAAATCCGGCCGTTGCTTGACAGAAGCCCAACCCAATAAAGAATGAACATCATTGGAGAGCCCCAAAAAGTTAATCCCAAAGGGAAAATCTCGTGTAACAACCGTAACAACGCCCAAAAATCACACCAGAACAAATATCCGCGCACACGACTTCTTCCCTCCCTCGCATCTCACAAATTCTCAATCTCCACAATCAACCTCGACCTGGGTTTCACATTCCTCTTTCGTCGCTTAACCCCTTTCGCAGGGGACTCGTCTGCCTCTCTTCCTCTCTTCCTCGTCATTAAAGGGCTTGGTGACTCTTCCAATTCTGTTCGTTTACTCCGAGTTGCTAAAGGAATTGTAACTTCTTCCACCTCATCGGTTTCTCTCACCCTTCTTTTGGCAGAACGTCTGGGGGTTTTCTTGTTCTGAGCTCGTGCACTAAGATATTTCAGGTTGTAGTTGGGTCGCTGACCTCGTGTGTGGCTTATGGGCGAAGAATCTTCGGGCTCGTAGGTTTCTGGAGAAGGTGTAGTTGGATATGAGGGTGGAGAGCATATGCGATCGCGTTCTTTGTTTGAGGAAGATTCACTTTGGGCGTGGGATACGATACGTGATCTTCTGGTGTTTTGTCGACTTTGCTGATAGCTAGCGGTTGATATAGGGAGAAGCTCTAGAGCACTTGCTGCCTTGTTTGTGAGATCTTGTGAATGTTCTTCACCGCTGTCGTCATCATATTCTTCTTCCTCTTCTTCTTCTTCTTCTTCTTCTTCGTGGCTCCCCTCCTCCAGCAGCACATGCTCGGTTCTCCAATCAGGTACTTGCCTGGGTCGTTCTACAAATGGGGTTTGGCAGATATTGGGATATTTTGCTCTTGGAAAGCCCGGTTTGTTTACTTCATCAAATACCCCACCGTTATCTTCCCTTTGAATATTTTCTGCTTCCTCTTCATCCACCACAGACTCAACCTCTGCATCGGGTATTTGTCCGCTTTGCTCTGCGGTTGGTGTCTCTGGACCAACTTGGAGATCTCGTGGTGTCCATGAATGTTGACTACAAGAAAAGAAAAGTGTCAGCGAATATGAACGTTGAGTCATTTTGCGGATCAATTCTTCTTACATAAATCGTCCTCCCAAAAGAATATTTCGACCTGGGTGACAGACAGAGCGATTGATGTGTTTGCGAACTTGCCCTGCCATCTTCGCCTCTCTGCCACAGTAAGGGCATTTCCTTGCGCACTCATCAAGCATGATAGTGACGTTATCTTCTGGTAGATCGCGAAGTAGTTCTGGGTGGCAATCGCATACTGGATAACGGTATGATTTCAAGTCTGTTACTTGTGGGAGGGCTTCTCTGTTTTCTCCTTGGTTTTCTCCCATTTGATCCAGCTCTTCCATTACCACAGACGCAATGCGAACATTGCATAGCTTGAACTTCATCCCAGTGACCACGTTCTCATTGGGCTGTTCTTCAGACGTCGAAGTTACTTGATCCCTTTGAGCATCCATATCGACACTCCCTCCTCCTAAAGTATGTCCAGAACCGTTCTCCGAACCCTTTCCCTCGTTTCGAAATCTTTGCAAGCGTTCCTGTAACTCCGCAACGGTTTTGGACAAGTCCACAATCGCTATAAGTGCTTGGTCTTTGACAGCTATCGCATTTAATTCACGACCAGAAAGGGGCGGCTCCATATGTCGAAGATCGTAAAGTTGTACCTCCAGCTGGGATTCAGATTTCAACAACTTCCTGTTAGACTGTTCGAGTTCCTGAACTTTCGCGGTCAGAGCACCTATTCGATCGATGTGTGTCGATAATTTGGCATGTTGGTGGTTGGCAGTCCCTGTGAGTTGTTTATTTTGGCCAAGGAGCTCGTCCTTGGTGTTCGAAACCTGAGCCAGCCTTTCATACGTCTCGTGTAGAAGAGCTTTTTGACTGGAAAGTTCAGCAGTGGAAATTTTCCTCTGACATTCCAAGGTTGATGACAGTTTGTTCCTAGTGTTGCAGGCTTCAATGAACCTTTCATACGTCTTTTTTAAAAGAGCGTCTTTTGTGAAAAGCTCAGAAGAGAGCCTGGTAGTTTGAGTCTTTTGACTAGCAAGCTCGACGATAAGTCTAGAATTTTCTTCTTTCTGGTGTCCTAGGGTTTGTGTGAGATCATCCTCGGTGCCTGAAACCCGATTCAACATTGCAGTTAACTCATCTAGATGAGACTTTTGACTAGAAATCTCGGCGATAAGTCTAGCATTTTCTTCTTTCTGGTGTCCCAGGGTTTGTGCGAGTTCGTCCTTGATGCCTGAAACCCGAACTAACTTTGTCAACGTCTCATCCAGAAGCGTCTTTTGGCTGCCCATCTCAGTATAGTGCCTGGCCGTTGCATCTCTTTGGTTTGATACGATCTGTGTGAGTTCATCGTTGGTTCTTGAAACCTGATTCAACTCTGCTCCCCTCTCATACAAAAGACTCTTTTGACTGAAAAGTTCAGTGGCAAGCCTATCGTTTTCTTTTTTCTGGGTCTCCAAAGCCTCCGTGAGACTATCGCACTTCTGTTCGAACTCTCTTAATTCGCTTGTCTTGGTTTCAAGTTCAGCTTCTCGACTTGAGAGAGTCTTCGTGAGAGACGAGTTTGCCCTTTTCTGCCTCTCTAGATTATCCAGGAAAGCAGTTCGCTCATCTCGAAGCTTCTCGAGATAGAGTGATCTTGCCCCCTGTTCGGCATCCAAAGAGATAATTTTTGCTGATTTCTCTTTGAGGTCTGCTTCCAATCTCTCGATTGTCGCCGCGAATTCATGCTCTTTGGTCTTGGATGCAGAATCTTGGAGCTTCTGTTCCAGCACATGGCACTTCTCAGTCAACGCAGAAAGCTGTGATTTTGTATTGTAAAGCTCCCTTGATCTTGTGACAAGACTGTAATCAGCTTCTTCCTTGGACTTCGTGAGGTTCTGATAAGCGGTATTGATTTGAGACTGTTTGTGTTGTAGTGATTGGTTGTATTGCAAGTCCCTTTCCCTCTCAATCCTAGCCTTCTCTTCTGTCGCTGAAACTGCTTCTGATACTGCTCTCTGCTTCTCGGCATTGGCTATTGATTCTCTTTCAGCATTGATCTTCGAAAAACGCAAATTTTCTCGCGAAAGCGCTTCCGAGATTGCCTCCTCCTTCTCCTTCTCCGCCTCTCCCTTCCTTTCTCCTCTGACCTTTAAGACCGCTGAAGTGACTGCTTCTCGAATATCGTTCTCGTGCGTACTTTTCAGAGATGCCGTTGTTCTCTCCACTGCCGCTCGGGTGTCCGACTCTTTTTCCTTGCAAAAAGTCTCGTATCTGAAATTATAGTTGTCTTTCCACTTATTGCGACTTGCTAAAACAACACTATACGTCTTGTCTTTGTCTTTGATCTGGGCTTTTAAATCTTGAAGTTCCTGCTCAAGCTCGCGGATCCTAGTCTGAGTCTCGTGGCTTTCTTCGACATGGACGCGTGATCGTTGTAGTTCCACTTCAAGCGCACTGATCTCCTCTCCCAGAGCTCTTTCCCTGTTGGCACTGCTCGTGTTCTTCTCTTCCAGTTGACGCTCGCGCCTCTTCTGAGCTTCTTTGAGTTTGGTTTCAAGAGCGAAAATTATTTCGTCCTTTTTCTTCTTTTCCCTCGCCAATTCCTGACTCTTGGTGTCAGCAACTCGGACAGCCGCTGCAGACTGATCTGCTTCTTTTTGCCGAGCTTTCTTGTCCAGTAATAAAACTCCCTGTAGTGTCGATATCTCATCTTTTAGACTCCGATTTTCCTCCATCAATTCCTCGTTCTTCTCCTCGGTC
This sequence comes from Calycina herbarum, assembly GCA_001414485.1. NCBI lineage: Eukaryota > Fungi > Ascomycota > Leotiomycetes > Helotiales > Pezizellaceae > Calycina > Calycina herbarum. Next base: position 10,646 of record LLEY01000173.1, on the reverse strand, counting down.
GTTCGGAGAGCGGTTGCAGATTCTTCTTTTTCCACTTCTCGCCCAGTTTCTTCCGAACCCAAAGCTTCTTGCAATATCGAAACTTCTTTGCGAAGTGTCTCGACCACCTCTGTCCACTTTCGACTCTTCTCCTCAGCAATTCTGGCAGCCGTCTCATACTCTTCTCTCTCCCTCTGACGTTCTTCTTTTTCCCGGGCTAACTTTTCTCGCAAGGTTGAAAGTTTGTCGTCGAGTTTTCGTTTGTCCTCATTGTTCCGCCCTAAAAGTTCCTCCAAACTTGATATTTTGTCGCCAAGCTTCCCATTATCCTCAAAGTAATGATCGACGACCTTTGTTCTTTGGTCGAATCTCGTACTCCACGTCTTGCTCTCCTCCTCCCACGTTTTACGATCCCCCTCCCACATTTTACGCTCCTCCTCCCACCTTTTACGTTGCGGCTCCAACATTTTATTGTAGATCTGCGCTATTCTGATCTCGTTGGGTGTCAACGAGGAGACCTTCTTTATAGCTTGGTTGGTCTGAGGATCTGTCCAGGAAAATTAGTTTCTGAGAAGAATAAATAGAATCTAATTCTCGTAGCGGGTCAATTGAACAAGTCTGGAACCAACACAAGTTCGACTCAAGAGTCACATCACAGGAAGATGATGCTAAGTAGACAGTTAAACACATAGTTTAACTCACACAGGCCCTTCCGGTTCCCATACAACCGCAACACCTAATCGGACCTTCAAGAATAGAAACAAGAACAAATAATGCACAACCTACTTGGAGGCAGCTCACACTCATACCCACGTTTCGAATTACCACCTTCAGACCCCATCTTGCCTAGCAAAGGATCAGGGGAACCGACATCGAAGCTCGTGAACTTTTCCTTCCAACTCATCCTCAGAACAAGAATACGCAAGCAAATTCCGGGTCAGAAACTCAAGTTGCAAGTGACCGTTTGATGTAATATCACGTTGCCCGTCGTCCAAGTCGTCGGCAAGGCATCAACAGACCTCACTCTTCCTCACTCTCAAACAGGCTCAAACCGAAATAGGCGAACCAGTAGAAACGACACCAAATAAAACAATCTCTCAATCAATCCTACAACAAGTTTTCTTCAGACGGTTGATTGACACACAAATAGGGAAGGCGGGGAGCGGAGAGTGATGTTCCATGTTGGACAACCGCCCGGTCGCTTGAGAAAGATAAACGCATGGCACTAGTCTATAAATGGCTAAGTTGCAAGCCATACTCTGCATCTATCCTATCCTGACGTCGTACAAAAAAGCAACTCATAACCTTAGTTCTTATCGGCACACCCTGAATTAGGCAGACTATTGGGACGGGGAAGAATGCAAAGAAAGAAAAAGGGTTGAACATAGAATAAGAATGCGATATCAGTAAGCAACGCGACCAGACCAGAACCCCGCGATTTTGCGACGAAACACCTCCAACCTCCACTCACGACAACATCCCTCACCCTCCAAACAAAACAAGAAAAAATCAAACCACAAATATGGCACCCCCAACTCCCCTCGCAATCGCAACCAGTTCCGTCAACCGACTCGTCAAAGAAGAAGCCTCCTACCACAAGGAACTCTCAAGTCAAGAAGCGCGTCTCGCAAAACTCCAGGCCAGCACCGAGGAAGATGAGAATGCAGAGTATCAGTTGAAGCAAGAGGTATTTACCCCCTTCAGCTCCTTCCCAATCTCTCCTTTTCCCTCGCCCCTCTTGTCGGTCTGCTCGTTGGTCCTTGTTTTGTTAAATATTTATAAACTAACAAACTCGTAGCGTACGGCAATCGCAGAGACCCGCGCGGTCTTCCCACCCCTCCGCCAACGCATCGAAGACGCCCTTGAGAAGCTAAAAGACCAGTTGGAAGCCGGACAAGCAAAGGGTGCAAGCGAGGCTGAGATCACTGCTGCGACGGAGACGATAGAGAAGGCGAAGTTGGCTGTTAGCACAAAGTAAATGAGGAGTCTACATTAGAGGCATGTGGTGGATGAATAACGACAATGATACCCTGGTTGAGACATGAGAGAAAATTACTTTGGAGCATAGATGAATGGGATCGGTGGATTATGGGTATCATGATTGATTTTTTATGGTACAAGAAATCGTACATCTATTTCTCCCTCCATTTGCGAAAATTGACCAGATTTTATGTCTATGTAGTGTCCATTTTGTCTTCTGCTTCTCCCTCTTCGGCACTTGGCTCATCGATTATAACTCGAGGCGTCTCTGCTTCAGCCATTGGTGTATCTGGTGTAGCATCCGCCTTCATTCCCGAATCTGCCATCGTAGCATCCTCTCCCATTGTAGACCCTTCCCTGCGACGTTCTGAAGGAGCTGGTGAGCCCGCTCGACTTGTCGCTCTACTCCCAGCTTTCGAAAATGTTCCAGACGGGAAGGAGCGAGGCTTCAAGCTGTGCTCCGGACTATTGGTACTTGCTTCAGGCCCCGGAGTCGCATTCCCACTGATACTAGCATGCCTTGGAGTTTGCCCCCCTACAGAAGCCTCACCAACCTCCCCATCCTCATTCTCCCCCTCCATACCCTCTCTCCGTTCTACCTCCTCCTTCTCATCCCTAATCAATCTTCGCAGTTGCATTCCCTCCTCCACAATGCGTCCAAACTGCTCCCGTCTCTCCTTCCACGTCTCCCCATACGCCGCACTCTCCCTCTCCAACTCCCTACACTCTTCCTCCAACTTGCGTAAATTAATCTCCTGATCCGCGCGCGGTCGCAAAAGCTTGTTATTGGTGATCTTCTCCGTTAACTCGTCGAATTTCTTCCTCTGCTCTAGACTCCTCTTTGCCTCATCAAGCTGCACTTTTAGTACCACGGTATTATCCCTAACCTCCTGAGCTGTATCTAGAATGCGCTGTTTATCGGCTTTATAGCGCTCGCGCTCGCGTTCGTTACTGTTGTAGAGAAATTGTATGCGTGCCATGCTATCATCGAAGGCTGCGAAGTCGAGGAGGACATCTTCGCGGAGTTGGCGACGGTTTTCTAGGGCTTTTTGATGCGAGGTTTCTTGCGCTGTGCTTTCGTCGGCGTTGTCTGGAGGTGGGGTGGGGAGTTTGATGGGGGTTGAGATGAGGGAGTCGGGTGCTAGGAGACGGTTTGTGATGCGCTTGAATGGTTTTTCTTGGACGTTTAGGAGGCGGGTTTTGTGGAGTTCGTCTTCTTTGGTGCTTCGGTGTTCCTCTTCGGGTTCGAGGGGTTGGAAGGAAGCCATTGCGACTTGGTTGTGAGTGGAAGGCTGGGAGGTGGGAATGTTTGGAAGGGAGGGTTGTATTTTGGTGGAGCTAAAGAGAGGCTTGAGGGATCGCAGCCTCGAGCTTCAGCCCCGCCATATGGGCTAGATCGGCCGGTCGATTCACATCGTCTTTGTGACCGACCTCTTCTTTTGTCTTTTATACTCAACACTAAAACCTCAACATGCTCGATTTCTTATAATTCTTTCTCATGATCTCCGGGAACTTCCCTCATATAATATTCCAAACTCCTCTCGTTTGCGACTACCATTTGAACACACGACACACTTCACTCCCTCCAGTGTTCGATCCACCAAAGTCTCGTAACCTCGAACTCCTACATATTCTCTCTCGAAATATAACCCAATAATCCCTCATAATGCCAGCCCCATCGCTTGTCGATTCCTGCACCAGAGCCTGCATCAAGAACGTCCGAAGTTTGTACCATTCCTCACTCCCAATTTTCTACATCCTCACTATTTTCAACCCTCACTAACACCCAAATCCTCCAGGTCTTACCGATGTAGGTGATTTCGAGTTCTGGAAAATCCGCGACATTCTAAAATATATAACCAACCCCGAACAACTCCACGAAATCGAGCTCAACTCCCCCCAAATCCGCGGCGAAGACGCAGCCCTCTGGCAAAAATTCATAGCCCGCGACATCCCCAACTGGGAAAAGAAGAACTGGGCCCCAAAAGATGGGTTAAAATGGTACGAAGTCTACCACAAATACAAGAAAGAGCAAGCCAAAGAAATTGCTCGCGATGAAGAGGCTCTTCGTAAGACCATGATGGGGCTGAAGCAACACAAGGAATCGCATGTGAGCAAGATTGTCGATGCGAAGACGTTACCAAAATTACCTAGGGATCCGAGGATGTTGCCAAACGGGAGTACGCCGCGGAAGAGGGGACTTAATCTTGCGAAGGCGCCGCCTAGTTCGTTAAATTGGACGTCGGGGAGTAAGACGAAGATGGCTGACTCGAAGGGCGTGCTTGCGAGGGCTAAGAGGGAGGCGAAAGAGATTAAGGCGATGGGGAGATTATCTGTTCCTACGCATCAGTTACAGAATAGTAGGAGGCACCTCGGACAGGTTGTTCAAGCCCCAGCGGGGATGGTAAATCAGTATCGGACTGCTGCTCAGCCACCTCTTAAGATTCTGGCTAAGAGGAAACAGTCGAGTGGTTTTAGTGGGGGTCTTTCTGGTCCTTCGTTGGAAGATAGGGAGGCGAAATTGAGGGCTTTCACCTCGGGTGGGAAGAAAACAGCTCCTGTGTCCCAAACGATGGTTGATTCAGACGATGATGACGATGATTTACTGGCTGGCAGTAATGATTATGAAGAGGAGGAAGAGGGCGACGACTTGTTCGACGAGAAGCCACAATCTTCATCGAAACCAGCACATTCTCGTTCTACTTCTGGACCTTCTCACTCTTCCTCTTCTAGACCATCTTCGGGCCCATCTGTTTTAGCTGCTGCTCCCCCAAAGCCTGTGATGCCTAGAAAGAGACCACCAGTTGATGTATTCAATCGTGGAGCCAAGAAACCTAGAAGATGAGAAGGATTACACTCTGGGCTTTTTCGCTCGAGTCACAAGGGATCTCCTTCCATTTTTGTTTGATATTCAGCATGGAGTTTTGCATTTGGTCACGGAAGGAAGGAAATTTGATATTGAGGAGTTTGGGGTATAGGGCATGGACGGGAAGGCGGTCAAGCGTTCAAGCGTAAATTAAACAAATAGCTATATATAGCAGTCAGAGATACTCTGGCTCCCTCGGTTACTTATTATAAAATTGTACGAGAAAGTCCAGGGTAATTGAACTCATCAATTCAACTAGAAGATTTCTTGTAATAAGATATATAAAAAAGTATTATTTATATTCTCGACATGTTACGGATATCACCTTGCATATTTCTGAGGTTATGGAAAGTCTCTCATTCTTCATATCTTCATTTATTCATCATCCGGGCATCCATCCCTCCCTGCGCCCATCATAAAATGCGGAATGTATCAAATATCAATCGTACCGCCCCGAGTTTTCGCTGAGAGTATCGTGCCGCCGTATAAAAGAAGGAAAATAGAGTTGGAAATCCAGGAAGGAAAGAAAGAGCATGTAGGTATTCTTCTCTTGTCCATATTTGTAAATGGGCGACCCTTTCACCGCATTGATCTTGACCAGACATAGAAAACCTCAATCATTTATCTTGCTCATGCATCCTCCTAGAAATCGTATTTGTAGGCAAAGAGGTGTTGGGAAATGTATTTTTGTGTGTTTCGTGATGTGGTAGGGTGGGTATAGAAAGGCAAACAGGTAGACATCTAGTTTCCTCCACGAAGTGCGAGTACCAGATGCAGTGTTGCGCCACCCTCCAGTGCATATTCTTGCGCAGTTTTGTCATCGGCCCTGTTGAGAGATGCGTTAGCATAAGTATTCTTCAGTGGTATTTCATAGCGTTGAGCTGGTCAAGTTGAGTTGGTGGTAAACAAGCGGCGGCCAGCGAGTGCTTTCCTAGGTTGTTGCCCTCCCTCTCACCACATAGCAAAACCAACAGGAAAAGGGGATATAGAACAAACTTACATCTGCTTTCCACCATAGATCAAACGCTGTTGGACAGGTGGGATGCCCTCCTTCTCCTCGACCTTCTCCTTGATTTGCGATACCTAGACTTGCGCATTAGCTTCTCCTCCCAACCTGACCACATTTATATCCCAGCGGGCGACGAATCACGGCGGGCTGGTGGGGCGTACCTTACCTTATAGTCAGGCTCGATATCCAACTCAATCTCCTTCCCCGTCAAGGTTCTGACCCTAAAAGACAATCAGCATTTATCTATCCAACTCTCCTCCATCCTCCTCCGTCGTTGCTTTGGGTAGGTACGTACTTAATAAGCATTTTGAATGCGGGTGTGTATGGTAGCCTTCGTATGAGTATGTGTTTGATTGAGGTTTGGTTTGTATGCGGTCGTGTTTCGCAGATGGTAGACGAAGATGAGGGTGTTGTCGTGTTGATGGTGGGGTGTTTTGCGGGGAGAAAGGTTGTAGCCTTGTAGCTTTTAAGTTCTGCAGGGGAGGATGTGCTCGCCCCTTTTCTCGCCGATTGTCGGATTTGCTGGGGCGAGTTTGCTCTGGGTCTTTTAGGGATTCACTTTCAGTTTGTGTATTTTTTGTTGCTTGAGAGGGGGCTTAGGACGTCGGATGGGGCTGTACTTTGGTCGATTGAATGGGTATTTATTTTTGTGGGGGGTTGTTGAACAAGTTATGAATAGTGTAAAGATGGCAGTGCTATTAGTAGGTCACCTATACCAATAGAAGTCGTGCAGAAGTTTTACAAGAAATTTTACTTTTGAAAGCAAGGGTTGGAGAAGAATCATCATAATTGAATCAATTATCACTGTTTTATGGAGGCTCTGAGAGTCTCCTTTTGAGTACAAGTGTTGAACTGGTTAAGTGGAAAATAAAGCTTAAGCAAGTACATTCATAAAGCTAAAAAGACAAAGGAATCCTCAGAAAGCCTGATTTCTTCCTCATAACCATACCCTACAATCACTCCAAAACAATCATTCCAAGCAACATAGCAATCATCAATCATTATTCATCAAACCCAGAACCAGAACCAAGAAAGGAGAACTCTACAGCAACTTAATCATCAACCAAAGATCTGCTAGAACAATAACTCGAAGAATCATCACTATCAAAGTCCAAATCCTCTTCATCCAAAACAATACTCTTCAGCGCAACCCCACGATCCTGCAATAAAACACCATCGTAAAGTGTCGAGAACCCAGCCAAGAAATCATTCACAACATTCTCCGTTTCCTGCTGGGTAAGTTCAATCTTGGCAATCGGCTTAGTAGCCCAATCAAACTTCTTCTTCTCTTTGATGATAATTGGCGGTCCCGGTGGCCTTGGGTATTCCTTCTCCTCGCCACGAAGGATAATCGCATATCCTCGATGATCAATATCACCTTTCTTTCCCTTTTTGTTCCAGAACCCAGGTTTCTTGAGTTCTTCGATGGTGTTGACACATTCGACGGACCAGGTGTGGCGCTTGAAACCTGGACTGTCGTTTTTGTTATTGACTGTGGATGATCTCGGAGTTAGTATTGTCATTTCTAGATGTTTGAGGGATAACACCCACTCATATTGTAAATGGTTACATTTACGATTCTTGGGAGGTTCAACAATTTTTCCACATTGAGGCGTTTGAGAGACGGGGTTTGGACTTCGGCGGTGCGCATGTGTTCTTTGATTTCGTCTTGGGAGATGGGAACTTTGTTGAGGTGGGGTGCTTCTTCGTATTCGTTGTGGTTGATTTTGGAGAGGCGGATTCCGAAGAGGCGGAAGATGGTCTCTTTGCGTTTTACTTTGAATGGACCGTTGTGGGCGCGGTACATTTCGAATATGATTTCCTTCCCGAGAGTTTGGGTTTCCTTTTGGGTGGAGGTGGATTTCTCCTTTGAGTCGAGTCTGGTCTCTTGTAAGTGTTATGAAACTCGGAAATGGTCGAGTGGTTTGTCTTACTGTTTCTTGTTCAGACAGCCTTTACATTCTGCCGAGGCTTCTTTTGGATTGCACAAAGTAGCTGAGGACGAGGCATCGTCCGATGATATGTTCTCATTTCCTTCGACCTTCCCCTTCTGGGTGACTTGAACCATGTTTGCAGCTCTGATGTTGTCCTGGAGACGGAAAGACATCAAAGATGCGATCTCGGTATCTCGAAGTCCGCAAAGAATCTTTTTCATATTCTTCTTCATTTCTGCGAGGAGAGTGCGTTCGGAGGGAGTCAGTTCTCGTCTTTGACATGTAAGCGATGCATTTCGAAAATGGATGGATAAAATCAACTCACCCTTGAGCAATCTTCTGCAACACAATCAAAGAGACAACATTCATCAACACCTCCGAACCTTTTGCAAGACGCTCAACTTCCGTCTCAAAGTCAGCAGCCTCTCTATCACTCATACCAAGCCCCCACAACAATCTTTCCCAGGGCTTCTTGGGAGGTTCCGCAATTTCACAGACATCTTCTCTAAAATCTCCGAACCCTTTCTTGTAAGACCTAGCCTTCTCGAGAGCCGTAAGGATGATTTCAAAGTTTGATGTACACTTTTGTATAAATTTCACGAACTTCTCTTCAAAGTTTCCCTTGAAGTAGGTTGAATTCTCATTGACCTCCTTGCCGGCCCTCGAGAAGAAATTGGCAGCGATAGAAATAGTTGCGGCGAGATCTTTGCTCCTGTAGTGGTACTTGAGGTTGGACAAGCCTACTACCACTTGTTCAGCAGCATTGGCGGCATCCAAGATGAAGGCACCTGGTGAGGGATTCATCGTGAAGATAATGTCTCTACTGTTGATAGTTGGAGACTATTCAGATTTGGAAGTGGACTGAGGGAAAAGAGGGGTTATCGTGAGGCTGAGAACTAGGCAGTATACGTATGGTCGGTATGCAGGTGGGACGTGGTGGGGTTTGACAGGTCCGAAGGGGAGCCTCAAACGAGTTGAAGCCACCAATTAAGGCGTTTTGAGGATGCATATTCTGTAGCAAATATGTAAGACGGCGAAACAAAGAGCCGATGGGGAAAATTGAAGCTGTACCCAAAAAGACTCAACAAAATAAAAAGACGAATTAACCTATTAGTGAGCTTCATAGCATCACGTAAAAGCTAGTCCCTGGCTGCAGGTCGTCCTCAGTATATACGGAGGTACCACCACTTTTCACTTTTCCGGACGATTACTTTTCTCCTTAGGCATCATGTCCAGTCACAACAGCGAAAGTGGCAGAACAACCCCTGATGAGTATGAGGCATTCGAACTTGCAACTCTGGCAGCGCTGCCGAGCTTGCCGCCCGAGCTTCAAGAACGAATCTTCGAGTGCTGTTGCACAAGCTCTCTGGGGGTTTTGGCTCAATTGAACAAGCATTGGAACATGAAGACCACACATCTTCTCTGGAAAGATATTGATTTCGTTGTGGGGTGGAGTGACGAGGATCCGTCCGAGCGAACTCGACAATTTTTCGTGGTCTGCCATGACTTGATTGAAAACCAGCCTGAACGGTGGATCACTTTGGCTCAATTCGTTCGGACGTTGAACTTGGGGAGACTTCACGGAATCAATCTCGTTCAAGAACCCTCTGATCAAGATTACGATTTTTTCGCGGACGGAGCTGAAAATGACGTATTCGAAATTATTGCAGGATTTGCGAATTTGGAAAACCTCTCGCTTTATATCAAGAATTGGTGGTTCGACGATGTTGATCAGGCTACTCTTTCCGCACTGGCTGTGGGATTGACCAAATTGAAAGCTCTAAAATGCGGAGGGCAGTTGCCATATAATCTACTCGAAGCACTATTTAGTCACGCCGAAAACATGGAACATCTCTCCCTCTTCAATCTCCATTGCAGCCCCGGTCAAGATAATGGACCAGAAGGGTTTGCGCTCGACTCGAAAATCCACGCTCGACTCACGCATCTCAAGACCTTGCACTTGTGCAAGCTTGCAGATTTGGATGGGTCGATGCCCCAAAGGGAGAGGATCACCTACCCGGACGACGAGGACGGGGAGGAGGTGGAATACGAATTTGTATCGGGCATGAGATGGGGCTTCCCTAGAGAATCAGAAGTCGCTGTCCTCGCTGACTGGGCCGATATACTCCGCCGATGTTCCAAAACGCTCGAAGAAGTGACTTTGGAGAATCGATATCTTTGTAGCTACGGTTTCGACAATTCCGTCAAGATCAATCCAGGTGTTGAGCACCCGGCAGAATATGGCGCTTTTTCGATTCAAGAGAGTCACAAGGCTCTTTTTCCTGTGTTGTCGTCGGAAGACTGGCCGAAGTTGAAGAAATTGAGTGTTGTTGGGATGGGCAAGGAGGAAGATGCAAAGCGAGCGGTTTGCCATTTGGAAGGGAAGGTTGAGATTGAGTTCCGGCTGGCTGGCACTGAGGACATGGGTGGTGATGTGACGCCAGAACAGATTTCGACCCCGATAGAGTTTTATGATTAGCAATAGGTAGAAACAAGGCTCCAAAAATGAAAAAAGTTTCAGATATAAATTGGCGTAGTTTGTAATTCTGAAGGTGCTCTAAGGTGGTGGGGTGTTATAATTCATCTTAGTCCATACCTATCCTTGATTACAGTACAATAAATATGCGAGAGGGCCTGGAAGAATTCCTTTAATTGTTTGGAAAAGTATTGGATAATTAATTTTCTGAATTTAGAACAATTGAATCTAGTGAGCATTATTTAGGTGTAACCTTCAACGACGACACCACCCTATACAGTGAGTTGCGAGTTAAGCTTGAATTTGCCCACTTTTTTTGTAAACCGAGCTTTTTGAGATTTTCCCCCTTTTTAGGCACTCTTTTACCTATTAATTAATAACAACATATGATATACTATTTAT